>APFE030103833.1:0-16895 GCA_000404065.3 Pinus taeda | reverse complement strand
AGAAACCAACGTCATGCCACTCTCCATTGCTAAGAAGATCAATGTGCAATGGAGTGAGACATCCATGTGAATTATCCAACTTGATCAAACCTTAGTACCAACCATTGATGAAATGTGAGACATCATCATTCGAATATCTCATAACACTCGAGCACACCAATGCATCAACATAGTTTTTGTGGACATACCAGAAGCATATGGTCTATTACTCAGGAGAGACCGGTCCAGCAAGCTAAATGGATATTTTTCTACTCACTGGTCTCACATGTGGCTTCCATACAATGGAAAATGCAACCAAATATGAGCGTTATCTGAGAGGTATATGAAACATAATGTCACTGCCCTTAATGGAGAGAATGAACCATTGCACTTTGCAGAACTCATGTTTGGCAATTGCCTCCTTGAAACAAAATTGGAGTGCTATGCTACATGGCTAGCCCCAATCTCATCAGACACATAGTTGGGACTCTTTCCTTGCCCAACTAATGGTAATGAAACCTATACAGTTCATTTTACCAATAGTAGAAATAGTAGCAAAAACAGTAGAAGCAATCAGTACAAGCATGTCAAATGGTCCATGTATAAGCAAGTTGTGGGCCATGGATTTTGACGAATCAAAGACACATGATGGCTCAAGGACTAGGTATAGCTCTGTCACTTGAAAGAATAGAAAATACATGATTTTACGCTACTTGAAGTTCAAATGCACAAAAAACATGATTGAGCATGAAGAAATCATGCTCAGATCACCAAGAACCCTCAGCCTCAAAATGGTCACACTCAAAATAGTACTACACTCTACGAACAATTTTGTTACTTTAAAGAACATAATTGTATATGAGGGCAAGAAAGGCGGCCCCATCCCCAAGGGGTTGGGTTCTATCAAAAATCTCTATGATTTGCAGAACTTTGGTTAAGGACCAAGAAACAACAAAACCCACAAGCCCACCAAGACGAATGAACAAAGCAACATGGGGACCAATTAGATTCCAAACATGGTCAATCTTGGTACAAACTGCGTGCTGTAGAAGTGGTCAGTTTTTGACCACCTCATCAAAAATTACCATGATGTGTCCACAAGGGTAGATGGCGACCTAAGTGAATATGACGCGTGAATAACCCAACGCAGCATTCCAGGTAAAGCAGGAGCCAAACTATTGTAGCAAAAGTCAGGTAAAACACATATATCATTTGAACTCCTTATACTAAAAAAATTGACTAAATTGTTGGATGTTAGGGTTACTTGCAAATTTCATTGTCATACATGGGTTTCTAAGTTAATTTTGATACATGAAAAATCCGAGAAAATCTGCTTATGCATAGACATCAGGAACTTGAATTTTTTCCGCAATAAAAACAACTACCTAGTGCCATCATTCAAACCTATGTTGCACATGATGTCTGAAGCAATGGTGTTGTCTTCAATTAAAGGTTTTTTTGAATGCCACCAGGTTCTAGTAACAAAGCCTAGTGGACTTACACTACTCCATGAGAGCCTTGGCCCACACATGTATCATCTACAATCACTTGACACGAGGGTTGATAACCTTCCTATCAACAACCAAGATATCAAGAATTACTTTTAGTAGGTCGGGACACACCCATGCCTTGTACATAATCTACTTGTTTCTTATTGTTTTCATCCCTTTTGCTTTGCTTATTATCTTTATTTTGATTTTGTTTGAATCTTCTTACTACTTTTGTTTACGTTTGTTTTGTATAATTGGTATATTACTAATTTTTTTTCAGGAAATAAGTGCTGCCAACTACTACATTCCAGATTTTGAATAGAGTATGTGGCTAAAATGCGAAGAGACTTGTGACACTGCAGCACTTGACCATTCTTGTGCCCGCCTTCCCTGTGCTTGGTTATAACCTTCGACCAATGAAGTCTTGAAGGAAAATACGAGGTGTCTGTAAGGGAATTTTTGGTCCAACCATGAACTTGTGTCCACATTTGGAAGCCCTATGCCTATACTCAACCTTCTTTCCTATGTTTCAAGCTCATCCAACTAGTAGAAATGGAGAAGGAGAAAATCGAAATGAGCAAACCAATGTCAGAGGTCTTACATGCTTCTATGACGGAACAACCTCTTCTTCTCTCAATAAGTCAGGATCCCTCTTCCACCCCAAAAGTAAATAAGTGCCTATGCACAGTCCTCTTGAAAAATACAAAGGCAAAAGAAGAGAAAGGCTTCCTGCGCAGAGAAATGAAGCATGCAACTCCACTAGAGTACTGACCAAGCTTGCTGGTAGTGGAAAAATGTGTGTGTTCCTACATGAATCCACTGGGGTACTGTCGAGGCCTATTGGCAGCAGAGCAACACCAGAGATGAAAACTTATACTCTGAAAATCTTCAACTCACGAGCTAAACTACCCTTCCTGGATTCAAAACACTGAGATCTAAGATGAATTTTTTATCATGTTTAACTAAACCATGTATGTCCTTGGGGTAAGTTCGGAAGCTGAAGTAACCCACACAATGATTCAATACTCCCTGAAAGACCAAGGTTTTGTGCTAACAAGAAACCAAAAAAGAGAAGCTGGACTTCTACTATTGTGTCACCAAGCATTGTAGCGGCTACAAACACCCTCCAAAATTTTGGCCTGCACCTAATTTTGGAGCCTCCCTTAATAGTTTTGGTTGATGAGTATATGCCCTTAGGTTCACTCCTTGAGCCCACGGGAGTCTTTGCATCCACTTTGCTTGTTCATTTCACCCAATTTTCTGCATGTTGGTGTCTAAGTCATGCTTGCAACCATGTTCTAGTTATGCTAAAAGTCTCCACTTCATGTGTACTTGTTGTGTTCTCTATGAAAGCATCTATCGCACTCACACACAGAGTCACATTCACTATTGTATAAGCATCATCATGGTCAATCAATGATCAATCATGAGTGTCATGCTTGTCACTTGCACCGTCAATCAGCCATGTTGAACATGTGTGTCTGGATGTTTTGAGTTGTTTCATCATCGAGTCATATGAGTGTGTGTTTGCATGATCACCTATGCATCTTTTGATCATTCACACACTTAGTCATTTTGCTGAAGTTTTGACAACTAGATTACCCTCTGACACCTGGACCATCACCCCACGATCGACTCAATCGACTGTCACCCAGAAAAATGTAGAATCGCCAAGCAAGTGTTTCTAGGCTACATTGATCGCAAGCAATTCAGTCAACTCTCATGCTGGCCACCCGGATAGTCAGACCCAAGAGCCACCTCGGCATTGACTCCCCTCCAAAATTGTAAAGAGGCTACTGACCTTACTCACTTTTCTAACTAAGGAAATTATGTAGACAAGCCAGATAGACATCCAGTGCTCATCCCAGTCTCCCTCAGAAAATTGCATAGATTTCCCAGCCAATCCTCCCGATAGTCAAACAACTGCTCATCCAAGAAATTGTGCAGTTTTTATGAGGAGGCCTCCTATTGGACATCAGTATGCATAGCTCAAAAACATCACAGAGATGATTAGCAGGCCAACCCATCAGCCTCAGTACAGTTTCCCTCACCAATAGCTCCTAGCAGCATTCTGTAAGTTCCCTCTAGGAATTGCGTAGTTTTGTTGCCAATGACCCAACAACCAACTGTCAACTCCTTCTAGGAGTTACATAGTTTTGGCTGCGAGTGACCCAACAACCAACTTCCAGTTCGCTCTGGAAATTGTTCACTTTTGGGTGCAGTTCCTCCCAAAAACTGCGTAATCTTTTCCCGCTGACCTTCCTTGCAGCCTGACCTATTCCTCTAGAAAATTGCACAAATTTGGCCTTCCAGCCCTTGTTTCCCTCTCATTCCAGAAACTGTGTAGATCCTGCCTACCTTGCCTTCCTACAGCCTAGACTGTCCCTCCCAAAATTTGCACAATTCTGCGTTCCAACCGAGCCAGACCTTGCAGACAGTCAGTGTCAACTTGGATCACCCATCTCCATCACTCAGTGACTCTTCCTCAGTTTTCATCAGCAGTGCCCAGAGCCATCATCCTGGTTCACAACCTTGTTGCCTCTCCTGGTCACCTACATCCAAAATGATCATATCTCATGGTAGACTTGGAGTTTTTGGATTTGATTTTGTCTCTTCATGACTGACTGCAGGTACAGGTACACCAACCAACATGGTGCGATGATGAATGGGATAAACGAAGGGAGCACATGTAGAAGGACATGTGATGAACGATGCATGAGAAGGTATGTGCTCGCGAACAAATTATCATGCAAATATGTGTTTGTGGATGAACAGATGAGAAAACATGCAAGATGTGCTCACCAATGGACAAACGAAAGAACATGCACATTCGTGAATAAATGAGCTTGTCAAGCCTCCTAACATTCAACCGAGGAACAACATGCCAAAGCTTCATCAAGTGAACCATATACCAGCGAAGAATCCGCACACTTCACCATGTGGAGGTGAAGCTATGATACACCATGAAGACATCCGTCACCCAACAACATTGTAGCTTGACATACACTCGAGCAGCAACACGAACGTACCAGCATTGTTATGTCGAGTCATGTCATGAGTCATGCCACCCACATCTCTACTATGGGTTATGTTGTAAATAAATTTAATGTCACATGAAAGTCAAAGAGACACAATTGTTGTAAAAAGAGTCATGTAAAGATGAAAATTCATGGAAGTCAAATAGTCATGAGGGTAGTCTAACAACCACAAGGGTCACTTTCACCCTTGTCTATAAATACCCCCCTAATTATACATGAAATGACTTCTCACCTTAGCTCCTCCCACATATCCAAGATAATTTGTAATCTTTTCTTTGAGGAGTAAGTAGTGGCTACAATGCCCCACTCACGGGGTTAGTGATGTATGGTCTAACGACATGTCTTGGAACTTTCGCTTAATTTAGAAGCCTGATAACAGGCCAGCATGTTTTGACACATGTATTGTAACTGTTGTAAGACTAATATTGAACACTTGTAAGGCATGTTTCTTTAACTTGTGTTGAACATTTGATCTATTTCACTTGTTGTAATGCATAATCTGTTAAAGGAAATGTGTTGTATATGTTGTTAATGCTATCTTGCCCGTGGTGGTTATCTTCTCAGACATCAGACAAAGCTCTGACATAAAGCTTGTTGTAACAACCTTTGCACTCATTTGAACTCATCGATTGAGTGTTGTACATGTTATCTTACCTTGTGCATTGTGACTACTGCATCCATGTGGACTTCTCCTCCAGAAGTTGTGCACATCCTATTGTGTTGTGTGTTCCTAGCTGTGTTGGGACTTCATCCCAACCAACTTGGGACTCACTCTCACCCTCTCCCCTTACAGTGAAAGTACCATTGACACAAGTACACTAGCATTCATCAAGCATGCAAACCTCATTTCTCGAATGCAAATCAGACCACTCTGTTGTGTTGACAAATAAGAGTTGAGGCAAATCCTTAAGACAATGGCAACCAGACCATCATATCAGATGGGACTCCCACACCAAATGGTGTGAGGTCTAGTTGGGACTTCATACCGCAGTGATCCCCTAAAATTTTGCGGGTCTAGCACCACCAACAATAGGATAAAAAATGAGTGAAGGTTCTTATTCTCGTAGGTGTAATTTTATCTACTAAAATATGTCCCAATACATAAGAAGAGGAAGGAGACATGTCTTGTGTCCCACATGTGAGTGCATTTTGTAGTTTGATGTATGCAATGGTCTATAGCAGAACATACATTGCACATGTAATGAGAGCATTGATAGGTTTATATAAATACTAGGGAAGGAGCATTAGACAACAATAAAGTGGGTTTTTAGGTTTCTGCATCGCATTGGTGATTATGATTGGTGCTACCAAGGAAGAACAATATTGTATAGAGCGTTAAAAATGTAAAGTTTTTTTGATGCAAACTGGATGAGAGATCTATATCAGAGAAAATATACAAGAAGGCATGTGTTTAATCTATTTGGAGGAGTAGTCCATTTGAGGAGCAATAGACAACCTATAGTGTCACTTTCAACTATAGAGGTTGAATATATTGCAATTTCTCATGCAAGAAAGGAAAATTTGGTTGCAGATATTGTGTTCAAGTATGGGGTTTCTAAATCAAGATATAAGGATAGATTGCAATGAGAAAAATGAAATATTATTACCCAAGAACCCTAATTATCATTCAAAGACAAAGCACACTAATGTTTAATATCACTTTGCGAGGGATATGGTTGAACAAAAAAAAGTGTTTCTAGTAATGGTGGGCACTTAAAGAATGTTGAAATGCATTGAAAATTTTTATGAGCACTGAGAAGGTTTCTTTATGTGGAGGAACAATGGGCATTAGAACCGTGGATATATGACTGTGTACTCCAATATCCTGATGTACACAAAGAAAAATACAAGTGGGAGAATGTTGGGTATATTTTATATTTTTTGCGTGACTAGCACCAGTGTTGTTATGTTGTGGTGGGAGCATTAGTGGGGTTGCAGGGGGGATGAAAACCACTAGCTACTTATGCGTTTACAAGCGGGAGATAGATCCCCTACATGGGGTTCCGATCTGGATTTAAACAGGAACGCAACAAATTACAGAGATAACCATATACACAAATATGCAGCGGAAATAATACTTCATTTCATTAATGGAAAATACTGAAATATGCTTCATCAGAAATGGAAATAAACTAGCTGGGGCGAGTCGCTTCTCTGGAAGAGATGTGTGGCTACATTTGCCTCTGAACTGACTTACAATGGTATCGAGGCCTATTTTGTTGAGAAACAATGAAAAACCCTTAACATTCCAAAACCTAACCCTAGGAGATGAAATGCCAAACTGTGGGGCCCCGTTTGGGGGTAAGTTGGTACATCAACTTCCCGGGGTCGTAACTTTAGCATATGATCTCCGTTTGACGCGTACAATAGCTCATTAGAAAGATCTATTCGAGCACTATCATTGTTGGAACGGCAACACCGGTCCATGTTCCATGGACCTGTGTTGCCCCTGGGATCCCAAAAAACGTCGTTTAGGGCCTCAAAACGGCTCCGGAAGTTCAGGACCCGAAAAACTGCTAAAAATAGTAAGTTGTGCTACAATTAAGGAAACTGAAAATGCTGAGAAAGAGAATGGTGGGGGTCCATGTGGACTTGGCAGGTGGGCACCAATATCCACCTGGATCAGTAAATCAAGTGCATGTCCAACACCAGGAGTAATAGGAGGACCAAGATCCCAACTGGCATGAAATTCCAAGTGAGTTAGGTGTGCCTCCATGTCATCTAAGCAATCATTGGTGCGGCTACGATTCCTTCACATAAACGCCAAGCGGTCAAGCATATCCCACCGGTTTTGTTGCAAATCATTCATAAATGTGATGACTTCATTGCAGTCATCGTGTCACTATTGTTTCATATCCTCCAATACTGCCATTATATTTCGCATCTGTAGGTCCAAGGATTCCATGGATGGTAGTTGGTCCACACGACCTATCGACTATATCCGACCATAAGCCAATTCCCCTGCTAACTCAGCTCCCACAACCCCATCATCATCTACCGCTCCCATTGCCTCAACATCTCAACAAGTGCAACAAAGCACTGGAAAGGGAGCCGAACTAAAGTTCAAGCTCTAAGCCCTTAGTATAGACACCCAAATAGAGGAATGACAACTCCAATCGCCACAGATTCCTAAGCCACCCCCTCAAACCACTAGCACATCCCCGACCCTTCTGGGGCAATGGTGCCACAACCAACTAGTGGGGGTGTCACCCAAAGAAGACCACTACGACTAAACAAATACCAAACTCCCACCTCTCGACAACCAAAGTGCTAATGCCAATACTACCCTTGCTTTCTTCTAATCCAAAATACGACTCCCCTCAAGTGAAAATTAAAGAAAAAGCACGAGAAACGCACTCCTAGAGTTTGAGCGGAGAGAAAACACTTACAAACGAAGAACCTCAGAAGGAAACTTACCAAAACGTTGCCAAACGTGCTAGAGTTCGTCCATAGACATGTCTCCATGAACTTGACCAACACGATGTTATCCCTTGCCACCATGAACCAGAGGCAGAAAAGGCACCCACAAACCCTTGTCTCAAGATCCCAAACTATGCCATTGAGTTCTCATCAAGGCTACTTTGCAATCCCCATTGACCAATTACAACAACATAAATTGAATATACCAGAGGAACGAGCATCCACAGGTTGGCCTCCTATGCATACTCCACATTAATTTCACCACCCACACTATCGCCCACACCCTGAAACCTCAAGCAAAGTAACCAAGTTGTCATCAAAAGTTTATACTATGCTCTTCCCTTCTCAAGGTTTATAAACCTTTGAAACCGACTATCATGGACTCCTACCTTGCGATCGATTTGCACTCTTATCATTCGCATGAGTCCCCTCCACGCCGAATCACACTGCTTGGACCATGGTCATCCACCTCCATTGATGTCTTAATTTTATTAAATATTATCTTTAGCTTAATACTTAATTATCTTTACCAAGGGTTATTTAAAACCCATTAGAATATGACCCAATTTTTTTATTATACATTTCTTTTTCTACCTAAACATTGTTATAGGATTTTTGACCCAATCTCGATTTTTAGTTGTTTAAATACATAAATTGTACAGATTTCACAACTCAACTTGTGATTTCAATTCTTGATTTTTTATTGTTTAAAACTTACTAACAAAAATTGGGTAAATTTCACAACTCTAACTTATGATTTTAACAAACCTCTACCCCATTTGAAAAAATTAATTACTAGCACGCATATTACACTTACACTTGTTTGTTTGTGCATAAATGGATTAGTAATCCTTACACCCCTCGATACATCACCTCAAGGTGCGTGTCACAAATTTGTAAATGGGTCCATGCGGCTTTACCTTTTTGTGATTGACCTTGCCTTCACCGTCTTTGACTGGAAAACGTGGCGGTCTAAGAGGATAAATTGCTAAACCTTGACGGTCTATGATATTAAATTTCACAAACGCGTACCACATCAATTGCAGGAGGGGCAAGATAGCAGCCCAGCCCTAATTTTGTGAACCCTCGACTCCCATTATTTGTGCATGTTTATTAGGGTTTTGGTGGTCTCTCTTGAGTTAGAATCGGAGGATCGGCTCAGTCCACCCAGGTTTCAGTGAATATTTACATTATTCACCTTCTCTCATTGCTAGACGTTTGTTGCATGTTGCTACCAGTTCCCGGAACACAGTAAGGTCAGGTGGTAGGGGATGATTCGGATCGCGGCCCCCTCCTGGGGCCATGGTGCTGGAGCTGCACGCAGTCTCTCGCTATGACTGTGACGGCTCCTCGCGCGTGCGGATAGCTCAATCAACAAAACTTAATATTAATAATAGTTAGTTTTTAAATAAATATATAACCTTTTAATAGATAACTCCTCACCTCGGATTTTAAATAATATTTTACTTACCTTATTAATTAATTATTAAAATATTTTATATCTATTTATTCCTAACAACTAGTTTTTAAATAAATATATAATATTTTAATAGATAGCTCCTTACCTCAGATTTCTAAATAATATTTTTCTCTCCTTAATAAATAATTATTTATTAAAATATTGGTATAAAATATCTTATATTTATATTTATTTATTCCTAATAGCTAGTTTTTAACTAATTATGTATTATTTTAATATATAGCTCCTTACCTCTAATTTTTAAATAATATTTTACTTACCTTATAAACTAATTTACCAATGACTAATTCTCAATAGCTAATTTTGGGCAATGATGCATCCATGCTATTTATTCCTTAAGATCGATTGATTCTTCACATTGTCTTGAGGATGGACCACATTAGTTGGTGACCAAGTCCTAATAATGTGATTAATCTTAAAGACATCTAGCTTAATTATTCTATTGTTAAAAAATTAGATATTTACTTAAAAAAATTCTTAAAATATATTATATAGTTAATCTTGAAATATAAGATATTTTAAGTGAATCATCCACCTACCATAAAGAATAATAATAAAAAAAACTATATATATATAAAAGGTGTAAAACCCTTAATTATCTTTATCTTAATACTTAATTATCTTAATTTTTTTTGTCGGTCAAAGTTTTCTATTTATTCTTCAAAATGTTATGTTGGATACACATGGTTGCCCATGCTCTCCTAGCCTCACTCTGACCAGCTTTGTTGGTGAGGAGAGCAATGCAAAAACTAAGCATAAACTGCCAAGCTTTACATAATTACCAAAAACAAAAAGACTAGATAGCCTAGAAAACATAGAGGATGAGAATACAACCAACAGTCATGACGAATCATGAGGTAAATCAAGTGCATGTCCAACACCAGGAGTAATAGGAGGACCAAGATCCCAACTGGCATGAAATTCCAAGTGAGTTAGGTGTGCCTCCATGTCATCTAAGCAATCGTTGGTGCGGCTATGATTCCTTCACATAAACGCCAAGCGGTCAAGCATATCCCACTGGTTTTGTTGCAAATCATTCATAAATGTGATGACTTCATTGCAGTCATCGTGTCACTATTGTTTCATATCGTCCAATACTGCCATTATATTTCGCATCTGTAGGTCCAAGGATTCCATGGATGCTAGTTGGTCCACACGACCTATCGACTGTATCCGACCATGAGCCAATTCCCCTGCTAACTCAGCTCCCACAACCCCATCATCATCTACCGCTCACATTGCCTCAACATCTCAACAAGTGCAACAGAGCACTGGAAAGGGATACGAACTAAAGTTCAAGCTCTAAGCCCTTAGTATAGACACCCAAATAGAGGAATGACAACTCCAATCGCCACAGATTCCTAAGCCACCCCCTCAAACCACTAGCACATCCCCGACCCTTCTGGGGCAATGCTGCCACAACCAACTAGTGGAGGTCTCACCCAAAGAAGACCACTACGACTAAACAAATACCAAACTCCCACCTCTCGACAACCAAAGTGCTAATGCCAATACTACCCTTGCTTTCTTCTTATCCAAAATACGACTCCCCTCAAGTGAAAATTAAAGAAAAAGCACGAGTAACGCACTCCTAGAGTTTGAGCGGAGAGAAAACACTTACAAACGAAGAACCTGTTGATGCCTCGAAAATCACTGCACCAACATTGGGGGAAACCACCCGGTCCGGACCTTAGTGCAGCTCCTTTTCCGTTTGGGATAGTGGCTCCGACTGGGGGTAATGGGACCAGTTTCCCATAAATCGATAAATGGGATGAATGAATACTTTGTAGATCACACTAGCGATAGGCGGATGACTAAAACTATTGACAGAAATATAAGTAAATAAAACTATCCCGGGAGTCTATTTGAATTCTAAAGCGTAGCTTTTGATACTCTATATCCAAAAATACAATTATATAGATGACTGCATTCTTAAGACATAGATATTGAATTATTAAAGATTGTTGTGCCTAAATAGTTAAGCGCAGCGATTTAAAGCGATACTACTACACTTTATGCATTCATACCATTAACGCATACATGATTAAAAATAAGGCATATCATATAAACACCCAATAGTGGAATGAGTAAGATTTCTTGTTGTTGCGCATGCATACAATTAACGATACCAAGAATAATTACACAGCGAATTCACATACACAGAATGACTTCAAACAAAGATAGAAATACCATTTGAGTTGTATGCCACTCCCGATATCAATCGCTATGTGTAGATTTTGCCTCAACGCATAAACATTCCTCAATCAATTACAGTAGTGCACAATTGGATCAAGAAATTTCTCTATTAAAGTAAAAGCGAATGGTCGAGTTTCATAAAAGAATAAAGGCTGAAGCACAATAGTGCAAACTTCAGTTAGTTAAGTCTATTACAAAATTTTACGACCCTTTCTAAAAACATGAAAGGGTCTATAAATACTATGCTAATCTAAATATCTACAAAACAGAAAAGCTAACTAAGCTGATATCAATAACTTCTTGTTGCTATTTCTGCTGGCGATCCGAGGAGCTGGAGGATGAGTCATTCTGTCGGCTGCTTCCCTTTGAACCTGAGTTGATTGATGGCGAGCATTGGCTCAATTTCAGGAGGTTTGTTGAGCCGCAAACTGAGCTGGGCAGCGTAGGTGGAGTCTTGGATGTCGGGGATCATACATTGAACGGCATCGGTTAAGCATTTGAGGGCAGATCTTTGTTCATGAGGGTTGATTAGGAAATGCCAATATGTTTCTATGCTTAAACTGTTGACCCCGGCAATCAACCTTCCTTTGTTCTCTAAATCTGGATAGCACGTCTGCTCCAATGTATTCGCTGTAGTAATCTTCCCGGGCGTGCATTGGGAAATCATATTGGCTAGATAGAGAGTATCATTTACTAGATCAATCAAATTACCAGAAGTTAATGCACATCTTGATGCTGCCCTTTCTGCCTTTAACACCTGTGTTTGCCATTCTGTAAACAATATGTTTTTATGGACCTCAAGTATCCTAGGCAAATTGGATTCCTTTCCTGACTTCGAATCTTGCCATTCAAGGTAGGTTGTAATAGCTTCTTCGGCTTGATTCAAGTCGTCCCTTGCCTTTTCTACCTGCTCATTTACAGTTGTGGCTAACTCGCAGAGTGGTTCCGCTTGAGAGAGATATTGAGCCAAGAGTTTAACTTGCGCTATAAGCGCCTTGTTGATTAACACCGCCTCTTTTCTGAATTCTTTTATCTGCGAATCTCCTTTGGTAGCCTCTAACTGCGCTGTAATTTGAGCGATATGCTCATCCTTAGTCTTCAAAGATTGCTCATTTGCCGCTTTTAGTTGCTCCAAAGCCTCTGTCAATTCATTTTCTCTTTGGATGGCTGCCTGGTTAATCCTCTGTTTCTCCTCCTCCCATTGCTGAACCAATTAGCTATTTATTTTCTGTTGTTCCACTAGCTGTTCGCTTGTACGCACTGTCTTCTGTTGTTGTTCCGCCAATTGCCCCTCGGCTTGTATTGCCCTTTGTTTAACATCCGCTAATTCCGCTTGCAACGTTGAAATTTCCTGGTCTTTAGTCTTTAATAGAAGACTTACCTCTGATGCCTTGTCGATAGTGGCAGCCGAATAAGCTCCGGCATATTGTGACAACTTGGTCAGATCATCAGAGGGATCCAGTTTCTCCTTCCATACTACATTGCCCATGACTGTTTGTTCGGGAAAGAGGGAAGGTTGATCAAGCCTTTGTCTCTTTCTCGATCGCTTTACCACAACTCTGTGCTTAGGGCTGTAGAAGACGTTCAACGGAGGAATATCTTCTACTTGGAGAGTGATTTGGTCGCTAGGACCTTTTGGAATTATTTCCACATTCATAGTTTTAGGTGGGCCGCTGGCTCCGCTCAAAGCCTGAGATGAGTTTTCATCCTGTACACTGCTGCTTTTAGGAGTATCAGTATTCTGTGAGTCTTTTCCTTCACTGATAATGGTACTGAAATGCTGCCATTCCTTTTGCAGCTCAGGGTCTGTGACGACACCCTTGTTAGTATCGGTGGTGGTTTGTTTAGACTGGGACTCCTTTAACAATTGTTCTTGTTTCTCCTTCTCTTGCTGCTCCTGCTCCTTCTGCCGCATCTCTGCCTGCTTCTTTTGCTGGTTATCTTCCTCTTCTTTTCTTAAACGCTCTGCCTACTCTTTCTTTAAGAGCTCTTCTTTTTCTTTCCTTAAATGCTCTTGTTGTTCTCTGGTCAGCTTCTCCTCTTGGTTTTTCTTCTGTTGCTCCTCCTGCTCATTATTTTTGGTTTTTACTGCAGCAGGGGGTTCTTTCTTTTGTTGCTGGCCAGGCTCGCTTGATGATGCTGCTTGGGTTGGCATTATTAAGTCTAGGGGCAGAGTTTGCAACCTCTGCTCCCTGAGCTTATTAAACTCAGATAACCCTTCGTCATTATATCTTCTCCTGGCAAGCTCTTTAACATGACCTATTGATTCAGCTGAGGCAAAAACATCATCGAACATATCTTCTTTATGCTCAAATGTTGATAATTTGGCATGTTCCAGAGCGGCATATGCATATCGGTTTGGATCATATGCTCTATTCGGAATTATAGGAAGATTTAGAGCTTGAATCTTCATGGCTTCTTTTTCTGCATGTTTTAAATCATTCAGGGTAAAGACTCCACATCTGAAAGGAAAAGCAGGCCAGCCCCTTTTCTTCTCCTGCTTAAGAGTCTGTGTGGTACTCTTAGCTGTAATTTGGTATGCAATTTCCCTTGCTAGCAGTTTGTCAGGGACATATAAGGGGAGGACATGGGGATTGGCTTGGCTGCCATAGACTCTAACATAAGTAAAATACTCTTCCCCAAACCAACTACCCACCGCTGGCAAGTCAAAAGAGGCTAGGTAGGAGATCCTTGAAATAGGCTTATCAAAAATTGCATAATAAACAGGAACCATGAAACCATTACAAATTTGATACAAGTGATTCTTATGGGATGACTTCCACATCTTGCGATGGTAAATATGGATGGGCGAGGGGTCCTGTGTGGTCCACCTCCAACCAAGAATAGGGAATTCAGAATTAAAACACAAGGTATCTAAGATATAAGCGCTGTAGTAGAACGGAGGAATTTTTCTCTCGCTGACTCTGGTTTGATTCCTAAATTCACTAACAGCAAGTGCAAGCTTATCCGAAAGGATGGTAGCCCAATCCATAATCCAACTGTTGACTGCCGCCTCTATGAGGGGAACCATTTCAATGGTAAAAATGGCAGAATCGTGCAAACCCCATAATCTACACATCATTATAGCGGCATAGCAATAAGGAGAACACAAAGAGTCGATTGAGTACTTACCGGAGGATTCATGCTTGTGCTTATTTGGATTCTGCCTCCAATGTTTGATAGGTTCGGACTCAATCTCATTCTCACTTGCGAATTTCTCCAAAAATGCGCTATTGTATACTTTCTCTGGCTTAGGCAAATGATACATTTGCCTTAGATCTTCTGGCTTAAACGACCCAAAAATCCTTCCATCCTTTGCGACGAAAGTTCTGTCTGTGATGGGGATTTCTTCAATTGCTCATTTGATAACATCAGTATATGGGAGCATTTGCTCCCTTGCCGCTATCCTATGGAGGAAGGAATCGGCCAAGTCTTTGAGAGTGCACTCTGATTTTTTCAATGAATCTGCGGTAGCTTCGTCTACCACCTGCGTTGGTTTCTCGGCCTCTAACAAATCATAAGTTCCTTGCCAAGTTGTTCTGGCAAGGCCCGCGCATGTTGTGTCGGATATCAGACCCTTCGGATATCAGACCCTTCTTGCTGTTTACTACTGCTTGTGGCGCAGCTGGTGGATTGATAACACCTACAACTTTCTTTGGCTTTTTACCCATTATGCCCGAATTGCTTTGAAAAACTGTTTTCTGCACAGAGAGACGATTTTGGCGTAACACAGAGATAACAGTGAAACTCACAGTTGATAGTAAAATAGAAAGAAGAACATTGATATACTTTGCTTTTATTAAGACGGCGCGGGGACGATCTATAGGCAGATCTGAGGGTATGGATTCATTAAGGGACCGTATAGGACTTGCCACCTTTAAATGTTCATTATTCCAATATTTGTAAAGATCTCTCAAATCATGCAATGGGCGTACTGGCGGCCGAGCGGGAATGATTATGCCTTAACTATCATTAAATCGGGCTTTCCAATCACTTTAACGGCTTTTTGTTGAGAACCGTGCCTTATCGCATCGCATCGGACGGGGGCGCATGGCTAGTTTTAACAATGTTTTGAATATTGCCGATCGCCGATTGCGATATCACATCGGCGAAAGGCATATGCGCATTAAGGGTTAAACAGGGGGAGCCGCCGATCGCCGATTGCGATATCGCATCGGCGAAAGGCATGTGTGCAATGCCTGCAGTATAAAGGGAATTGCCGATTGCGATATTGCCGATAGCTTTGTCACATCGGGGTTTTAATAAGGGGCGCGTTAGTGGTGCACAAGGGAATTTGCCGATTGCGATATCGCCGATAGCTTTATCGCATCGGGGGAAGCCTTTTGGTCGTTTGGTGCATCCTTTATGTTATTGCGATATGCGATCTTGCGATCGCTTTATCGCAATAAACACATATTTGCTTTATTTCCATTTTTTAAAGGGATATTGCTTTAAAGGGTGATTTTATAAAGCGCTCCATTGATTTGTCGGATTTTTAGAAAGCAAGAGTTTTGACATCAATTTTATTTTGAGAGGGACCTATTTCATATTTTAATTCTTTTTTTGAAATTAAAAATAATATGAAATGGGGGGTTGTTTGCAAAGCACAACAATTGGCGATTCACTGGGAGAACCAGTTATCTCTGGAAAAATCAAAAATACTTTTGAACTTTTTCAAAATAGAGCTTCAACCATAAGGAAAGTTTTGATATAACTAGGTATCTATGTATTCTGAATGTTACATAAATAATTTTGATAACTTCCTCCTTTTGCTAATTTAAGATTGATACATTTTAAAGTTTCAAATAAGCCTTGATTGGTTTGTTAATAGTAAAAATAGAAAAGTCTCTCCAAATCAGCTTTTATAGTAAACTTTCCTGTCATAGGTAGAGCCTCTGTTGCCAGCAAACGTTTATAGTCTCGACAGGGATACCTTTTAGCCATGTAATTGTCCATTGTCCCATCCAATCAAGAGTGTGATTATTAGAATGAATTCAAAACATATTTTCATATTTTGTTCATTTTCCTTTTTTCTGAATTCTTTTATAAGATAAAAAGCCATTGCCCTGGTTTGGTGGCCAGCTATTGACAATGCCACTCACTGGTAGTAGTCTAACTGAACAAGCTAGCTCGTGATGAGACTCCTTGTCTTGAGATTTCAAGCCATTACCCTATTTTGGTAGGCAGTATTGGTAATGTCAGCTAAGCTATTTCCCTATGAACGTGGTAAGCAGGCTTATGATAAGACCTCTTATCTTTAATATCTTTATATTTTAGAATTACACTCTGAAA
>APFE030103821.1:25480-88374 GCA_000404065.3 Pinus taeda | reverse complement strand
TGTGCAAATTACATAATAAATCACACTCCTACTAAGGTTTTAAAGAATATCACTCCAGAAGAAGCATGGAGCTCAATTAAACCAAATGTAAGTCACTTTCATGTTTTTGGAAGTGAAGCATGGGCCCATATTCCAGATGAAAAACATAAATCTTTAGAACCTAAGAGTGAAAAATGTATTTTTGTTGGATATTCTGAAGATGTCAAAGGATATAGACTTATTCCATTTAAGTCCAAAAATGCTATCATTAGAAGAGATGTAAATTTTGATGAAAATATATCAACCTACGAGCCTAGTTCGACAAATGTGCCACCTCTCTTTATCTCTTCTACTTTTGAACATATTTCTTCTTCAGATGATGAAAGTGAGGATGACAATCCTCCCCCACATTCTTAGGATCCTCCTTCATCTCCTTCACTTCCAAAATTGGTCTGTGCTACTCGGGATGCAGTAGGTGATCTTGCCGGTGATCCTACAGATCAACGCCATACACGTTCTCAGTTCGAAAGAGCCTCTTCTTTACTGGCTCAAGTCTCAGCAAATTATGATCCTGACACCTTTGCAGAAGATTCAGGCCATCCAGATTGGGACGCAGCTATGAATGAAGAATATCGTTCATTATTGGCAAATGATACATGGGATCTTGTTCCTCTACCAAAGGGACGAAAACTTGTTAGATGCAAATGGGTTTACAGAACCAAGTATGGACCAGATGGGAAAGTTGATAAACATAAAGCTCGTCTTGTTGCTAAGGGATTTTCACAAGTTGAAGGCATTGACTATACTAAAACCTTCTCCCTTGTTTCCAAAATGAACTCTGTGTGCCTTGTTCTTTCCCTTGCTGCCTCTTTCAAATGGGAAGTCCATTAGATGGATGTTAAATCCACCTTCTTGCATGGGGACTTGAATGAAGAAATCTATATGGAACAACCTATTGGGTTTATACAAACAGACTCAAGTCTTGTATGTCGGCTTAAGAAATCCCTTTATGGTCTCAAGCAAGCTCCTCGGGCTTGGTATGCCAAAATGGATAGCTTTCTTTTAGAATCTGGCTTTTCTAGGTGTCATTCTGACAATACTGTCTACACCAAGAAAGTGGGCAAATCTCTTATCATTCTTGTTCTTTATGTTGATGATCTTATCCTCACTGGTAGTGATCCCAACCTTATCAACCATGTGAAGCCCAGCCTTAAAAAGAAGTTTGAAATGACAGACTTAGGACACTTACATTATTTTCTCGGTCTTCAAGCCTTGCAATCCAAGGAAGGTATTTCCCTCTCCCAATCCAAGTATGCCTGTGATCTTCTATGCCATTTTCACATGGAAGATTGTAAGCCAGCTCCTTCTCCCTTTCAGTCTGGAGTCAAACTTTCACTCACTTGTACTTCCCCAGAAGTTGATGCTACCTTATACCGTCAACTTGTAGGGAAGCTTTTGTATCTAACCCATACACATCCTGACCTTTCCTTTGTTGTTGGCCTTGTTGCTCGGTTTATGCAAACCCCATGTGAAATTCGTTGGAAAGTAGCTAAACGAATACTTCATTATGTTCGAGGTGCAGTTCAGTTTGGAATTCATTACAGTGTCGAAGCATCTCCTCTATTGGTTGGTTTCACTGATTCCGATTAGGCTGGTGACCCTAATGATCGGAAGTCTACTACCGGTTATGTGTTCACTCTTGGTTCAGGACCTATTACATGGGATTGCAAGAAACAAGGTGCCATTTCTCTTTCTTCAGCAGAAGCAGAATATCGTGGTGTTGTAGAAGCTAGTAAGGAAGCCTTGTGGCTTTGTTAGATCCTATCAGAGTTTGGCTTTCAGCAGCAGCATCCGACTACACTTTGGTGTGATAATCAAAGTGCCATTCAACTATGCAAAGATCCAATCCAGCATTAGCATAGAAAACACATTGAACTACACATGCACTTCATCAGAAAGCTCATTCATGACCATGTTCTTGAAGTGCAATATTGTTCAACAGATGATCAAGTTGCAGACATCTTTACAAAGGCTCTCACAGAGGCGAAGTTTACTAAACTTCGATTTATGGTGGAGTTCAGGAAATTGTCACTAAGGGGGGATAGGCTCTAGTGCCTCCTTCCTTCTCCTATTGTGTCATATTTGTAAATCCTTCAATCCTATCCCAAGTTGTTCTTAAGGGGGGATGTTAGGATATTCTGAAACATAGGAATAGTTAAGTATAACTTGGTCTAGTATAGAGTTAGGTGAAGTGTGTTTCTTTACTATGTACTTTTGTAACTTACAATCCGATGGTCACTATATGTAGTGATCCGACGGTTCATTCTCTCCTCGGTATTACCGACACTTGATCCGTGGCTTAACTCCCGATTGGTCCATGATCTCTATTTAAAGAGCATGGAGGGTCATTTGTAGGTTAACTGTTCATGAGAGAAGCTTATGTAAATTTTCATTCTTTTATTAATAAATTGCCTGAAGTGACTGCGTTGGCTCAGGCCGTGGACTGTTTCCCTCTTTGAGGGTTTTAACCACGTCAAAAATACTGGTGTATTGATCTGTGGTCTATTTGTGAGTGGTGTCCTTTGGTGTTCTGTATGAGGAACTTACCCTGTAAATTCCTACACGACCCACTCAGGGATCGCGGGCCAAGGAAGGGTATAAATAGAGCGAGGCTCTATGGGTAGGAAGTCAAGTTTTTGATGGATGATCTTGGTTAAAAAATGTAATGGGTTTTTGAAGAAGGTTGTCTAGAAGCTCTGTAAGTCTGAGTCGAGGGTTGGGTAGTAGGTGGAGGCTCTGCAGTTGTGTGCGCAGAGGCCTGGAAAGTCCACAGCTGTGTGCGCAGACCCCTGCAGCTGAGTGCACAGGGTAGATCTGGATGTATTGGTGGAGAATAATAATAAAGATAAGCTTGCTTTTGTAATTCTGTGTTATCACGCATTTGTCTTTATGGTTTACCTTTCTATATCTGGTTAATGCAAATGTGATGAATGTATGCGAATCTGGGTTCATTTTGTGTGCAAATAGATTATGTTGGTTAAATAAAAACCCTATTGAATAGTTCCAAATCATAATTGCTTCCTTCAAATAGAATAGCGCATGAATAAGAAAGATATAATCACTCTGAATTGGTGTGAAGACTAAGCAGTGCGGAGCTATAGACCAGTGTGCGAACCCTCCAGTACACATCTAGACATTCCTAGGGTGCGGAAACTTGGTTCCAGCACCCTCCCCTGCTACCTTGGGTGAGACTTTAGTCCGCGCTCCGCGGGCTGTTGCCGAAAGGGCCGGTAGCTGTGGGATTTGTTTAGCTAAATAACTCTTCCAAACCTGGGTTAGGCCCAAACAAGCCAACAAATGGTTCCGTTTTTGGGACCAGGATCTGCCTAAGGGGTGTCTAATGTGGAAACATTGGAATCCTACGAAGAAAGAACTCGAAGATTGGTGGGATTTGAAGCTTCGCGAATTCGCGGTTCAGGAAAATAGAAATTCACAGATATCGGAGGAACAGTGGTTGGATCACTATATATTCACAGACATACATGAGATCTTCTTTGTAACATTCCCGATAGAATTGTATGATTGGATCGTGAAGTTAGCTGATAGTGTGGGAAGGTGCAGATTGGACCAACCCATAGTGTGGACTCTAAAACTGGTGCGAAGGTTGGAAGCCACCGAAGATAGACTTGCACGCACAGTAGACCATTGGCTAGATTGGATCATTGGGGGATTTATCACTGAATTCACGATAGATACAACCGTAAGTTACAGTGAAGTAGAAAAGCACTTTCTCCAAGGACCGCAGGATAGGTGCATCAAATCATTGAATACTTGGATTAAGATGTTGTTGTGTGAAAAACAGATTTTGCGCATGTATTGATGTCTGCGGTAACACAGAGCGGAAAGGGTTATCGAAGAACAAGAGAAGTAGAGAACAACCTGTTGGTTTCTATCTCGCGGGAAAGCGAGGAGGATCTCGCTAGGTTCTCGCCAGGGAATGCGATCCAATTGATTAAATAATGCTTCTCACTGATACCACCTCTGTCTAAGCCACCACCTGCTTCACCCGCGTTGAATCCATCCACACTAACACCTTCGCCACCTCCTCCACCACCAAAGGTTGGGATGGCGACCACAATCAAGTTACCGAAATTCCAGGGTGTAGGGAATGAAGATCCAAGTCAGTTCTAGTTTGTGATAAAATCTGTATGGGATGCACAAGGCATAACAAATGAAAACATTAAGAAGGCTACGCTGGTCAGTGCACTGCAGGACCGCGCGCTAACATGGTACATAAAATACTCAACCGACCATCAAGGTGAGGGAATAGCAACGATCCAGGACACACTGAATAAAGAGTTTGGCTGGACAAAGTCTGAAGCCCAGTCGGTCATTGGATTCAAGAAGATAACAATGTTGCCTAGTAAAACCTCGTGGGATATAGACCAGAGATTAAAGAGCACTATTCGCGAAGCTAACATGACTTTAACAGATGGGTAGCATTGTGTGTGGTTTGTGGCATCCTTGACGCCCCATTCGAGGATGGCTTTGTCACAAGATAAGATCTCAACCCAAGCCGAGGCACTGGAGACAACAATGAGGTTACACGTGACCCCACTACTGGACCCAAGGTTTGGATTTCAGCAAATCCACACGCAACTCCAAAACTTGAGCCTGGAAGTGCAGAGTCTGAAGCAAGGAAGAATGTCCCGACTAGAGGTACGTCGGAGGTAGGCTGTATCAAATGTAAGAGCCAAACACACGACAAGGACCATTGTCGGTTTTCTTGAACTATTTGGCAGGAGGAGGTCCGATGCCGTTAAAGGTAGAAGTACAAGCAGGACCAAGTACTGCACAGGCGCTCTAGTGCATGATTTTCCAGGAGGGAGGGAAGCATGAGATAGATAACTGCCACCTATTACAAAAGTACACCCAGACCTCACAACAGCTGTATTACAACTTTTTTCAATTGATGGGACACGATGAACAAATGTGTCGAAGTTATGACTTAATACTAGAGAGAACCCCAACTTACCGGGTGCAGACTGAGGTGCGAGGAGGGTTTCAAGGATGCAGTAGGGGAAGAGGATTGGGGCTTGGGCAAGGCCGTGGATAATTAATTTGTTATAATTGTGGAGGACAGGAACACTACGCGCGCGACTGCACTAACCCAACTAGGATCTCATGCCCCTAATGTGAGCAGTTTGATCACGAATTAATAGACTGTCCGATTTTAATTGGCCAATTAAGCGAAAAGGGAGTACTCCAACCTCCACCAACCCAGAATATCAAAATGATGCGTGCGGAACCTCGTGAAGAGGACCCTAGCATAAATATGGTACTAAGAAGTGGCACAACTGAAGGAAATGAAGGCAGGGATAGGTGCGACACACCTATGAAGGAACGATGCACAGAGCCAAAGCAAGGAAGGATGGGGCCAAGAGAAGCCCAGTGGAGCTTCGCGGAAGCTCCGACCCCAAATAGGGGGAATCAAATGGAGTCAGGAGTGGACGCCTCCATGGTCACTACCTTTCTGGAAACTTGCATGAAATTGTTGCGTGATCATAAGGTTGTTCAAGGATCGTAAGAGCTGATCACCAGATGCGCTGGATCCAGTGAACCCCAGGTCATTTGGAAGATAGGAAGACATGCTCTATGCACCGGACGGGAGATGAGATTGACCATGCAAATCGGTGACTATGAAATGGATCAAGTTATCTTGGACTTAGGCTCAGATGCGAACATATTGCCTGTTATCACCAAAATATGGGCCTGATAGGTTGCTGATCAGACTATCTCAGTGTAACTATTTCAAACCTACTTTACGCTGAGGCTTAGCCTCCCCAACTTGAGAGGGCTCTCTCACAAGATTAAAAATTTGGATAATGAATAAGATGGCTAACACTATGAAACAAAATGAACTAGTATAAGAGGTTGAAATACAATTATAAAGTATCCATTGGGCTTATGGAGTCATATATGCTTCAGTATTGACAGTAAAGTTAGCTTTGCATAGAAGTCAGGGCATTTAGAATCCAACATATGTAGAACACACCAAACACATAGAGGACCAACACAGTTTACAAATGTATGCAAGAAATTGTAGCACTGTTAGTGATTTCTAAGTGATCACACATTCGTAACACTGTGGATAATAGGAAGAAAACAACACAATACATTCAGAATATCGAATTCTTTCTAATTCCTAAGAAGCAAGGCCAATACTGTATTACTAGAAAACAAAGTCTTTACACAAAGCACAATATAAGAGTTTTTCTCAATAATTTTCCAACCCTTTGTACATCAGCTCTTCTACTATATAGAGATCTTTACATAAGTGAGATTCCTCCTATGATGACACCTATTAACACTTAGAACTAACTAATAAATGCAACTAACTACTAACTAGCAGTTTTAGAGACCTAAAACAATTAGGATTCTAACTCTTCATCATGTTGGTAGTAGCATTAAATACAATCCAAATTCATTCTCTGACAGATGGCCTTCTTTAGTTTAGCTTTGGTGGATGTTTGAAACTGATTGCTGGTCCTTAATGTCTCATCTCTTAACTGCTCCTGGAAAGTAGGAAACTACCCCTGTTTTTCTGCTTTTGGTCTCCATAAGGATATTCGAGATCAATTATCCCTTTTGTTCTTCTTTGATAGCACAAAAATGTTTTGGACTATCATGTTTTTCATGCCCTGTAGACCTTGTCCACGCACCTGTATGAAGATCAAACCTCTTTAATGCTGCCTGAAGTATGATGAACAATACTAGCTATGATTACTTTTATAACCAATGGCTTATGGTTCATTTATGCTTTTCCTTTGCTCCTTTTGCCCTTGCTGGATGCTTGTATTGTGTAAATGATCTTTCTTCAAAAACTCTATTTCAAAAAGGTTTCCCTTTTGTCCCTCAAAATTGGTCAACTTCATCAAAATATGCAGCTATAGCAGTTTCGTAGCGCGCTATGAAACTGTTGTGTATTAGGCATCATCTTCAGCAGTTTCGTAGCGCGCTACGAAACTGCTGTGTAATCACAAAACACAGTTTTAATGCCAAAATTTGACTGTCTTGAGCCTATTTATAATGGAATGTCCTTTTAACTGCCTTGAAGCTATTCAAAACTGAATGCAGATGCATCATTCTTCAAGAAAAACTGCAACAAGGTAAATCATCAAAATTTGGGACTTAACCTTACTTGCTGTGTGATTTCCTTAGCTAAGGAAATCTTTCCCGCTGGCTTAGATGAATCTTCAAATCCTCAATTTTCCTTTTCATGACTCTAATCCCATCTCTCAGTTTCGTATTAACTTTTCTGATGAATTCTGCTTCCTTTATTGTAGGAATTGTCCAGGTATAGTATTGGGCATTATAGTCGACCACCTCGGGTATTGAAATTGTTTTGTCTTCCCACAGGGCCTCCATTTTATTAAAATGATCTTCCTTGATTGCATGTTTCCTTGAGGCTTTCTTCAATCTAGAAATTTGGAGATTTGCTAACCTCAACTTCTTTTTCAGCTCTTCAATGCTATATTCCTCCTGAGGGATAATTGTCTTATTTCCATCTTCTTTATGCAGGTGTGATGATGTTTCTGATGTAGTCATAGGTCTTTCATGAGTTTTTTCAATCTCCTCTGTTTCACCTACTTCTAGCAGCATCTCTTGTACCTGTTTGAAATACCTCGTCACAGGTCTTCTTGGCTTAAAGAAAAATTTAGCAACCTGATCCTCAAACTTGAGATTTTTCGAGGCTCTAATCTTTTTGGTCTTGTCTTTACCTGATTCTATCAAATCTTCTTGAACCAGGGGAGATTATTCAATATAAATAGCTTGCAGTAAGTCATTTAGGTTTCCCTTTGCAACCGGGCTTTCCTCAGTAACCACTGTCTTGCCTTTTTCTTTAGCTAACTGGCTCCTAGTCATTCTTGTCTGAACTACTTCTCCTGTAGATGATTCATGTACACCCTCTTTGAACTAAGTTTTCTCTTTCTGGGGCTATTGGGGTGTGTCTTGGATTATCAGTGTTTCAGTGGGCTCCTTTACCTATTTCCTAGCCTTCAATTTTACAAATCTCCATGATCTTGTTTCTGCACGATGACCAGTTGCTGGTGGAGAATTTTTCACAGCTTGAGGACTGAGGCCAATTTCATTTTTAAAGCCAAACATAAACATGAATGTGAACCAAGCCCTATCTATTCTCTGGAGTTCATGCAAAATGATAAGCTTGACTAAGCCGTGGTGAAACAATGAGGTCTCACAGGCTTCCTTCTTTAGCTGGACCTTGTCACACATTTTGCCTAGGCTACGAAACAAGTAGAAAGGTAAATCAAGAGATATCTTTCCTGTGAAATGCAACAGAAGATTAAAGTGATATGAATACACCTTATGATACCTCTCCTCACAAGTAAAGTAGCTCTGTATGCAAGTAAGTAAATTGGCATATGAGTCCTTGACAAAATTTCTGGGCACAGACTTGTTTAAATATGAATCAATGAACTCCGGCTTCAGAAATTCTTTGTAGGGGGTCATATCAAATTTGAAATTTTTAAACCATCTTTCTTGTCCCCTTGGAATCTCAGTGACTGTGGATATTACCTCTGGTGAGATTTGCAATTCAAGCACCCCAAATTTTGAATTCAGTCCTGTGAAATTCAAGGCAAATTCCTTGATGATTTGTGCATGACCTCCTTGAATTTTCTCGCAAAAATTCCAACAGCCAACCTGCTTGAATGTACTTTCAACTTCTCTGTTATTCAAGATAATGTCTAAACCTTCAGGTTTGCTCCTCAAGCACCTACCTGACCTGTGATCCTTTCTTTCTGTATACCCCTCCATGAGACTCCAGCCTAATGAAAATTTGAAAGACTGGCACTGTCTCAACCTTTGATCACTGCCTTGCTTGAATACTACCTCGCTTGATGTTCAAGGAATTCAAATTGAACATTTGCCAATTTGTTCCTCATGCAATGAATGTAATCATAATTATGATTGTGAATACTTGGCTCTTCTTGAAACTTGCAACCCGAGCGTACCAAGGTACCTAACGACTCTAATGATGAGGATAAGCGGTTGGACATGATAGGCGAAGTGTATAAGCTGACAACTGATGATGCAAACATAATGAATTTTGATAGATATGACAGCTGAGAAAGATTTGCTACGGATCCGCACGAATCTCCGATTTTGTAGCACAGCCAGTTAAAATCTGGGTTATGCGCTACAAAAAAACCTAAGCTGTGTTTGCGCTATGAAAACACCTAAAGCGTTTCGTAACACATAAGAACCTTTAAAACAAACTTGATACAGGGAATCTATGTAAGTTGTGGGACCAGTGGTGAATGAGAACAGACTATTGACCTCTATTTAACCATACTACCAAGACTCCTAAGACTTAGACACTAAAGTAAGCATGGAAACACTAAACTCAGATTAACACCTAACCTTCACAATCAAACTGATGTGAACAATTTAGAAATTGCTTCTTAAGTGATAACAACGGATCCACTTGGGATAGTGTGCTCTTGTAGTACACTAAGAACTCGTAGGTCCAGTGCTTTATCCATTATTTTAAACGTGGATTTGCTAGACGAGCATCCCCTTTAAGCTTCTTGGGCCTTCACCTCGGGCTTAAGCCTTCTGTTTCAGCTTTTCATTATTTACAAGAAAAAGAAAAACTGATAAAACATATATATACAATGTTATGAGAAACTGATAGTATTTCAACAATGATAATTCTTTAGGAACCTGCCATTAACAGGTCCTCCAGCATATGGTTGTCCATCAATTTCTTGCAAAATGTAGCTATTGTTTCCATGAAAAGCAGCAATTTGATATGGGCCTTTCCACAAATTTTCAAATTTACCGTGCTTACCTTTCTCTTCGATTCTGGCCTCCAATTTCAGCACTCTATCATGGATCTGAAAAGTAATTTCCTTGATCTTTTTATCAAATGTATTCTTGATTTTGTTCTGACTCTGTTGATGACTGTCATATACCTCATTCCTTTTCTCTTGCAGGGAAATCAATTGATTTATTCTCCTTTGTACATCGTTTGGTTCCTCTTCTAGCCCTTGGATTAATTTCATTACACGTACTCCAAGTGATGTTGGAAATATAGCTTCAACACCGTATACTAGCTCATATGGCGAGGTTTCAATAGATCTCTTCGTACAAATTCGGTCAGCCCACAAAGCATACTTCAATTTCAAGTGCCAAGCTTTCTTGTTTTCTTGCAGCACCTTCTTAACGATCCTCACAATGCTTTTGTTTGATGATTCAACAAGGCTATTTCCTTGTGGATAATAAGCAGTAGAGTGTCCAAGAGTGATGTGGTATTGGTGACAAAAATTAATCATTTTCTTGGACTTAAAAGCTTGAGCATTGTCAGTTATAATCTTCATTGGACAACCAAATCTAGACAATATAATGTTTTCTAAGAAAGATATAATCACTGAATCATTAGCTTGCCTTGTTGGAATCGCCTCTATCCATTTTGTGAAATAATCCGTGGCTGTGAGAATCCAGCGATGTTGTCCTGATGAGGGAGGATGAATTTCTCCAATAAAATCCAATCCCCATTGCTGGAAAGGCGCTTCAACATATATGGGAACCAAAGGCAAAGGAACAAGTTTCCTCTTACCCTCAAATATTTGACATTCATGACATGTAGCCACCTTTCTGTAAGTGTCCCTGAACATAGTTGGCCAAAAATATCCAGGTCTTAAGATTTTGTTTGCAGTAGCTTTCCAATAATGGTGTCCTCCACAATCTCCTTTATGAAATTCATCAATTACTTTATCAACTTCTTCTTCAAGGAGACAATTTAACAAGATCCCTCCTGCATCTTTCCAAAACAAATTTTGGTCATATACAAAATATTTTAAAGATTTCAACTTGACAAGCCGAGCTTTGGACTTTGAAAGATTGGCCGGGGCTTTATTATGCTGTAGAACAAAAGCTACGTCCTTGTACCATTCTAAAACCAAGAATTTTTCATTTATTTGGACCAACTCCTCTTCACTTTCAGAAATTTCTGAGATCTCTGCACTCAAATTGATGTCAAGGCAGTCCAGATTTGACTGAGTCATTAGCTTTGCCAAGCCCTAGCCTTTCACCAATTTGGTGGGTTTGATGTCAATGTCATACTCCAACAATTTTTCTATCCACTTTCCCCTTTTTCCATCCGGATCAGCCTGTGTCAAGATATCCTTTATTACAGCATTTGGAACATAGGCGACAATATGAGAATGCAAAACATAGATTCTAAAATCTTTTATAGCTTTCACCAAGGCGTAAGCTTGCTTCTCTAGGATATTGTACTTTAGTTCAACATTTGCTAATGTCTTACTAAAGAAAGAAATGGGTTGTTCAACACCTTGATTTCCTTTTTCCAGCAAAACTCCAACAATTTTATCTTCAGAAGAAAATGTAAAGATAAGAATTTCCTTGGTAAAATCTGGGCTGATAAGTACTGGTGCTTGTGTGAGCGCCTTCTTGATCTCCTCAAAAGATTTGTTTGCTTCAGCTATCCACTTAAAGTCCACTCCCTTCTTCAACATCTTTATTATATTCTTGACAACCTCAGCAAATTTAGGAATGAAGCATCTAACAAAGTTCCCTTTTCCAAAAAAGGATTGAATCTCTTTCCTACTTCTTGGCAAATCTAGCTTTTGAATTGCAATAGCTCTATTAGGATCAATCCTAATTCCTTCTTCAGAAATGATGTGACCAAGAATTTTTCCTGATCTTAAAGCAAAAATACTTTTAGTGGGATTAAGAGAAATACCAAACCTTCTACATTTCAACAAAATTCTTTCAAGGTGTTTCAAATGGTCTTCTTCTCTCTTTGAAAAAATTGTGATATCATCAAGATAATCAACCACTGATTTATCCTTTTCTTTAGAAAAAGAAATATCCATTGCTCTTTGGAAAGTGGCCCCTGCATTCATGAGACCGAAAGGCATCTTGGCGTACATGAATGTTCCCCATGGTGTTGTGAAGGTTGTCTTCTCTTGATCATCTGGATGAACAAGAATCTGATTGTACCTTGAGAAACCATCAAACACAGACATCCTTTGTGAACTAACAATGTTTTGCAAAATTAAATCCATTTTAGAAAGAGGATAGTTATCTTTCAGTGAAGCTTTATTCAAATTTCTGAAGTCTATACAAATCCTAATCTCTCCATTCTTCTTTCTAACTGGCACCAAATTAGCAAGCCAATTTGAGAATCTGATTGGAACAATGATTTTAGCATCAAAGAGTTTCTTGACTTCCTTTTCAATCAATGGCATAAGAAGAGGATTAATTCTTCTTAACTTCTGCTTGAAAGGTTTCCAATTCTCCTTAATAGGAATGGTATGTTGGATAATAGAAGAATCATATTGTTTTAAATTAGCATAGCTCCATTCAAACACATCAATAAACCTTTTCATCATCTCAATGTATTTAGCCTTCATATCAGCTGAAAGAAATTTTGAAATCTTAACCATCCTAGGTACAACTGAATCCCCTAAATTACAACTCTCTACCTCCTCCTCATCAGCCTGCAATTTTGGAGCTTTGAACACATCATTTTGATCAAACAATTTCTCAAGAGGAATGAGACCCTTAGGTATGAGGTTATTTTTTAATTGCAAGACTTCATATTTTTCCTTTAACTCCACAAACATATTTTGTTGATCCATTTGAGTGCTTTCAAACTCTTCCTTTAACTCAATGAAATTCTTTACCTGCTGGTCATCCTCAAAGACTTTCCAATTTGTGATGTTATCTGGTATAGTTGGTCGATGACGAACCTCCACCTCATATTTTCTAGAAGAATGCATAGGAACAATGAATAAACCGACAGAAACAACAAGGGAGTCTGCAATAGAGTTTTGGTCTCTGGTTTTGACAGTGAAGGAATAAGCCTGAAACTTTTCCAACATATCTAATACTAAATTTATGTATGCTCTCATCCTTACATCTTTGGTTTGATACACACCTTCTACTTGTTTAATCACTAATTCAGAATCTCCACAAACAACAATGTTTCTAGCCTTCAAATTTAGCAAAGCTTCTAAGCCCAAAATCAGAGATTCATATTCAGCCATATTATTGGTGCAATCAAAATTTAGTTTGTAGGATAAAAACTTACTTTCTTCATTTGGACTTGTGATCCAAATCCCAGCTCCCGCCCCTTCTCTTCCTGCTGATCCATCAAAGTATAATGACCACCAACCTATTGTCTCTTTTTCATGTTCTTGCTGATCTCCTTGGTATTGATTTTCTGAAAGCCTCTCCTCTGATTCCTCTCCAACTGACTCATTGAAAAGAATGGCTGATTCGAGACCAGTATCAAATGAATAAATAGGAAAATTTTGAGGTTTGTCTTTGTTGCTTACCATATAAGCCATTGTGGTCTCTCGATACAACCTCCTTTGCTCACCAAAAACAGGGATAGTAGCGTAGGTAAGGTCCATTTGCATCGTGCCTTTGATCTTTGTTGCCCACGATCTTGAAAGCAGCATCCCAAACTTAGGTGGAATGTCGACCACAACAATGTCCATGACAATTGTCTTTGCTGGAATTTGTGTTAGCCCCACAACAACATCTTTAATCAGGCCAATGCATTGAACTCTTTTTGAATCAAAAGAGAATAAATCCTTATATGGTCTGGTCACCTGCAACCCCAACCTTTCCATGATTACCTTGGGCATAAGATTATGAGATGCCCCTGAATCTAACATAGCATTGTGTAAGGTCATATCATGAATGCTAATGCTTATGTAGAAAGGAGGAAATTCTTCATTCTATTCATCTTCAAGTCTTGGAACCAAGTAAATAATATGATTATCCTCTTGCACATTTAAGATATCAGCTACTCCTGGTTGTGAATTAAGCATCTCTACAATCTTACTTCTGTATTTGTCTACCTTGATAATTTCACTAAAAGGGACTGCTATTTTGATTTTCGCAATTTCATTCTCAATGTTAAAAATAGAAATATTTTTTTCAATTTCTTTAGTAGGTGATGGAGTTTGAATGTCTCTTTTGCCAGATGGAGAATCAACTTTACCCTCGACAACCTTTAGGTTGTACTTCTTGTCTTCAACCAATTTTGAAGCATCCTTCTTGGGCTGTGCTTTGCTTGTTGTAATTGGTACATTTATATTCCTGAGATTGTACTGTTTCTTCATTTCAAAGATAGCATGATGATAACCCTTTAAATAGTCTGAAGGCTCCTCCCCTTGTTTGGTCATACTGGATTCATCATATTCTTCCTTAGTCAAGAAAACTCCTGACACTTCTTCATCAAGACAATGGATGGATTCTGTAGGGACTTCAGGCTCATCTTCTTCATCAACTAAGTTCTACTGGAAAGGAGGTCTTATTGGAGGATCACGCTGTTGATTCCTATTTTCCCTTGGCCTTTGTTGATTTTGAGGTCTCCTGAACTGAGGATTTCTAAAATGAGGTTCCTGTTGCACTGGAGGAGCAGAGGTAATTCCAAGAGCCAACCGGTCCATCAACTTCTCCATGGTCTTCATCATTGAATCAATTTTATCTTCTGGAGTTGAAGAGGACGGTTTCTCTTCTTCTTTTTGTTTGGCTTTTCCCATCTTTGACTTTTTACTAGCCACCATGTTCACCTCTACTTTAATTGCATCATTTTGCATGTCAGCAAGAGTAGCAGAGTCTCTTTCTCTGAGTAACAGAGAGAAGTCAGAATCAAATGCTTTGGCGTATCTTAGTTGTGCTGAGGCCTCAGGAGGTTTCAAATGGATTGGGATGGAATTAAACACTTTATTAAACCTCTTGGAGAAGTTTTGAACGGTTTCATCAGGTGACCTTCTAAGGTTATTATATTCAGTAAGAGCTTGAACCGGATTAGTTCTATTTCCCCATTTCCTCAGAAAACTGTCTTCAAACTCTCCCCAATTATGAATGCTTCCAGCTGGAAGGGCTTTAAACCATTTTCTAACATCCCCGACAAAGGTTTGTGAAAATAATCTTAGCTTCACATCTTCATCATCAACTTCCTCTCTATCAGCAAAATCATTGAATCTGTCTACATGTTCTTCTATTGTGATTTCTTCATCACCACCCCAGGTTGGAATTTGTGCAACATATTTGCTGGGAAGGTCATGCAAAACAACAGGGAGTGCTAGTGGAGCATATCTAGCAGGTACGACCATGACTAAGGGAGGAGTAGTGATGACGGGTACTGAAGAGACAAAAGGAACAATAGTGATACGAGGTGGATTCCTTGGTGTTTGAGAACTGCTAGGACTAACAAAAGCTGAGGATCAGATACTGATGTGGAAAGGACTACTTGGGCTTTGTAAACCAGTGGCAAATGTAATCCAATTTGGCAGTGGTAAACTGGATTTGGATTTAAGTAAGACTTCAAAGGGATCAAGCTCTTTGAGTTTATCTAAGTCTTCCTTTTCTAACAATAACTCAGAAGTAACAACCTCCCAAAATTCCTCTTTATCTTTTTGTGACACTAAAGATGAAGTATCAATCCCCCTTTTTTTCAAATCTAAAATAATTCCAATGAGTTCTTCTTCGTTTTCTGATCTAAACAATACCTCATGAATTTTGTCATCAATTATTTTTTCCTCAGGACTTCTTGAAAATTCAGAGAGCAAAGATTTTGAATAAGATGGAGTACCTCATGTTTCAATGAATCTTTTCCTGCTCCTTGAAATGGTGTTGGGATTGTCCAAATGAGTAGGTGGATATGGGTTAATATTTCTCCGTGTATATCGCCCTCTTGAAGCCACCTTTTAAACTTTTGCAAATGTATGGAGTCACCAAGGTAGATTGCAGCCTTGAAAAGTCTTCTGAGCTCCTGCTACCTTCAGAAGTTCAGTCTCTTGATATCGGGAATGATTAATCTTCAGGCTCCCAGCAGACGCACCAAAATCTTATCACCAAAATATGGGCATGATAGGCTGCTGATTGGACTATCTCAGTGTAACTATTTCAAACCTACTTTAGGCTGAGGCTTAGCCTCCCCAACCTGAGAGGGCTCTCTCACAAGATTAAAAATTTGGATAATGAATAAGATGGCTAACTTTATGAAACAAAATGAACAAGTATAAGAGGTTGAAATACAATTAGAAAGTATCCATTGGGCTTATGGAGTCAGATATGCTTCAGTATTGACAGTAAAGTTAGCTTTGCATAGAAGTCAGGGCATTTAGAATCCAACATATGTAGAACACACCAAACACATAGAGGACCAACCCAGTTTACAAATGTATGCAGGAAATTAGAGCACTGTTAGTGATTTCTAAGTGATCACACATTCATAACACTGTGGATAATAGGAAGAAAACAAAACAATACATTTAGAATATCAAATTCCTTCTGATTCTTGAGAAGCAAGGCCAATACTGTATTACTAGAAAATAGAGTCTTTACACAAAGCACAATATAAGAGATTTTCTCAATAATTTTCCAACCCTTTGTACATCAGATCTTCTGCTATATATAGAGCTCTTTACATAAGTGAGATTCCTCCTCCAGTATGAGAGGAACTTGAATTCCTCCTATGATGACACCTATTAACACTTAGAACTAACTAATAAATGCAACTGACTGCTAACTAGCAGTTTTAGAAACCTAAAACAATTAGGATTCTAACTCTTCATCATGTTAGTAGTAGCATTAAATACAATCCAAATTCATTCTCTGATAGATGGCCTTCTTCAGTTTAGCTTTGGTGGATGTTTGAAACTGCTTGCTGGTCCTTAATGTCTCATCTCTTAACTGCTCCTAGAAAGTAGGAAACTGCCCCTGTTTTTCTGCTTTTGGCGTCCATAAGGATATTCAAAATCAATTATCCCTACTGTTCTTCTTTGATAGCACAAAAATGTTTTGGACTATCATGTTTTTCATGCCCTGTAGACCTTGTCCATGCACCTGTATGAAGATCAAACCTCTTTAATGCTGCCTGAAGTATGATGAACAATACTAGCTATGATTACTTTTATAACCAATGGCTTATGGTTCATTTATGCTTTTCCTTTGCTCCTTTTGCCCTTGCTGGATGCTTGTATTGTGTAAATGATCTTTCTTCAGAAACTCTATTTCAAAAAGGTTTCCCTTTTGTCCCTCAAAATTGGTCAACTTCATCAAAATATGCAGCTATAACAGTTTCGTAGCGCGTTATGAAACTGTTGTGTATTAGGCATCACCTTCAGCAGTTTCGTAGCGTGCTACGAAACTACTGTGTAATCACAAAAACACAGTTTTAATGCCAAAATTTGACTGCCTTGAGCCTATTTATATTGGAATGTCCTTTTCAACTGCCCTGAAGCTATTCAAAACTGAATGCAGATGCACCATTCTTGAAGAAAAATTGCAACAAGGTAAATCATCAAAATTTGGGACTTAACCTTACTTGCTGTGTGATTTCCTTAGCTAAGGAAATATTTCCCGCTGGCTTAGCTGAATCTTCAAATCCTCAATTTGCCTTTTCATGACTCTAATCCCAGCTCTCAGTTTCGTATTAACTTTTCTGATCAATTTTGCTTCCTTTATTGTAGGAACTGTCCAGGTATAGTATTGGGCATTATAGTCGACCACCTCGGGTATTGAAATTGTTTTGTCTTCCCATAGGGCCTCCATTTTATTAAAATGATCTTCCTTGATTGCATGTTTCCATGAGGCTTTCTTCAATCTAGCAATTTCGAGATTTGCTAACGTCAACTTCTTTTTCAGCTCTTCAACGCTATATTCCTCCTGAGGGATAACTGTCTTATTTCCATCTTCTTTATGCAGGTGTGATGATGTTTCTAATGAAGTCACAGGTCTTTCATGAGTTTTTTCGATCTTCTCCGTTTCACCTGATTCTGGCAGCATCTCTTGTACCTGTTTGAAATACCTCGTCACAGGTCTTCTTGGCTTCAAGAGAAATTTAGCAACCTGATCCTCAAATTTGAGCTTTTTCGAGGCTTTAATCTTTTTGGTATTGTCTTTACCTGATTCTATCAAATCTACTTGAACCAGGGGAGATTCTTCAATATCAATAACTTGCAGTAAGTCATTCAGGTTTCCCTTTACAACCGAGCTTTCCTCAGTAACCACTGCCTTGCCTTTTTCTTTAGCTAACTGGCTCCTAGTCATTCTTCTCTGAACTACTTCCGCTGTAGATGATTCATGTACACACTCTTTGATCTGAGTTTTCTCTTTTTGGGACCATTTGGGTGTGTCTTGGATTATCAGTGTTTTGGTGGGCTCCTTTACCTGTTTCCTAGCCTTCAATTTTACAAATCTCCTGGATCTTGTTTCTGCACGATGACCAGCTGCTGGTGGAGAATTTTTCACAGCTTGAGGACTGAGGCCAGTTTCATTTTTAAAGCCAGACATAAACATGAGCGTGGACTAGTCCCTATCTATTCTCCAGAGTTCATGCAAAACGATCAACTTGACTAAGCTGTGGTGAAACAATGAGGTCTCACAGGCTTCCTTCTTTAGCTAGACCTTGTCACACATTTTGCCTAGGCTACGAAACAAGTAGAAAGGTAAATCAAGAGATATCTTTCCTGTGAAATGCAGCAGAAGCTTAAAGTGATATGAATACACCTTATGATACCTCCCCTCGCAAGTAAAGTACCTCTGTATGCAAGTAAGTAAATTGGCATATGAGTCCTTGACAAAATTTCTGGGCACAGACTTGTTTAAATCTGAATCAATGAACTCCGGCTTCAGAAATTCTTTGCAGGGGGTCATATCAAATTTGAAATTTTTAAACCATATTTCTTGTTGCCTTGGAATCTTAGTGACTGCGGATATTACCTCTGGTGAGATTTGCAATTCAAGCACCCCAACTTTTGAATTCAGTCTTGTGAAATTCAAGGCAAATTCCTTGGTGATTTGCGCATGACCTCCTTGAAGTTTCTCACAAAAATTCCAACAGCCAACCTGCTTGAATGTACTTTCAACTTCTCTGTTCTTCAAGATAATGTCTAAACCTTCAGGTTCGCTCCTCAAACACCTGCCTGACCTGTGTTCCTTTATTTCTGTAGACCCCTCCATGAGACTCTAGCGTAATGAAAATTTGAAAGACTGGCACTGTCTGAACCTTTGATCACTGCCTCGCTTGATAGCTACCTCGCTTGAATATTGCCTCGCTTGATGTTCAAGGAATTCAAATTGAACGTTTGCCGATTTGTTCCTCATGTAATGAATGCAATCATAATTATGATTGTGAATACTTGGCTCTTCTTGAAACTTGCAACCTAAGCGTACCAAGGTACCTAACAACTCTAATGATGAGGATAAGCAGTTGGATATGATAGGCGAAATGTATAAGTTGACAATTGATGATGCAAACATAACGTTTTGATAGATATGACAACTGAGAAAGATTTGCTACGGATCCGCACGAATCTCTGATTTCGTAGCACGACCAGTGTAAAATCTGGGTTATGCACTACAAAAACACCTAAGCTATGTTTGCGATACGAAAACACCTAAAGTGTTTCATAACACATAAGAACCTTTAAAACAAACTTGATACAGGGGATCTATGTAATTTGTGGGACCAGTGGTGAATGAGAACAGGTTATTGACCTCTATTTAACCATACTACCAAGACTCCTAAGACTTAGACACTAAAGTAAACATGGAAGCACTGAACTCAGATTAACACCTAACCTTCAAAATCAAACTGATGTGAACAATTTAGAAATTGCTTCTTAAGTGATAACATTGCCTGAATAAACCTGGGAACAGATGGGCAAGCCCGCACTGCAATGGTCCCCGATTCAATTACAAATGGCCAACCAACAAAAGATCTTACCAATATGCCGATTGCAAGGAGTGACAGTAGATATCGACTGTGTAAGTACCCAGACCGATTCCGAAGTTATAGAAATTGTTGACAATAGCAATCCTTACCTAGTGTTGCTGGGAATTGATTGGGCTATAGATATGAAGGGGATTATTAACTTAAAAAGGTGCAATATGACCTTTGAAAAGAAGTCACTATGGGTGGTAGTTCCGTTGGATCCAAAGGAAGGAGAATGCTATACCGAACCCGTACGCGATGAAGAAAGTGACGACGAATTGGATTGCATTTATTGGATAACAGTGAAAGACCAAGATCGGATGCATTCCGTCGAGAACATAGGAACCTTGTGGGAACGCGATAGTATCTTCACCATGGAATTTGAGGAGGAAGCAGAGCAATGGTAGAATCAATTTCAGGGAGTTACGACACTCAATTGTAATATGATGACACGATTGGTACGACGCATAGCAACAGAAGAAAGACCCCGACCAGAGGAGAATGGCGCGATCTTCGAAGCGCAACTTGGCCCTCTTAGTACATTATTCGTAATAGGGGAGCAACGCAGTGTACCAAAAGATAAGTTGTGTGGACCTAGAGGGAAGCTACAGAAGTTGGGATATATACCACGGTTTCAAGTCTGGATTAGAGGACGTGCGCGGCGGCCACCATGGCACAAAGCAGTAGAACGAAGGATACAGATGTGCAATGGACGACTGAAAACCCAATTGGACCTGTGCGAAACACAGGGAGTGTCTGGTGTAGCTCACTCCACCACTAACGACGTCCACGAAAAATTTCAGCAGCTTTGGGCAACCATCTTGCAGGGGAAAACATGACTTGATAAGTTAGAAGAAACTGGGGCCCGACTTCGCACACAAAGTAGAAAGCTGGATAAAGCAATTGCAGAATTGCAGTTAGAAGTTGCCTACCTGGACTACGAAGAAAAATTACTAAAGGAAACCGACATTGTTGGCTCTCTTACCCGGTTACAGGGACTAACCTCACTAGCATCATTGTGATTGCACCCAAAAGAACAGGGATGCGTGCACCATAATTCAGTAGTAGGATCGAGGGACCACATAGGGTACTCGCGACCCGGGTCAGTCGGGAAACGGAAGACCCGTACTATTCGTCGGAGACCCAGCCCCGACGCCCCATGTAGTTGGAAGAGGGCGTGGGCTAATAAAGTAGGCTTCTCAGAAGTCGCGCGTTAGAACCATCGCATACGTACAAAAACCCCATCTGCATCCCTGGGTATTCGTGGCCATGAAGGAAAGATGGAAAGCGACCGTTGCAAGTACTATTTATGAAGTAATGACCCATTTAAAGCACTACAAAGTCGGCGGCAGGAAATTAATGTAGAGGAATAACCATTGAAATTGCATTTATGAACTGCCGCAGGGGAAAGCAGCCAACCTAGCATGTCGAATCATATATAATTAGAGTCAAGGTCATGCCACCACGTCTTTTTGCACTGTAAGAAAACCACCCAGCGTCAACAACATGATGAGTGACGAGAAATTCACAAATAGTCCATGGTTCCAAGCCTTGCCCAAATATTACCAAGACGTAATTTTGAAGAACAACCCACAGATAGCCACACCGTAGGCCATCGAGCTCCCCAAATCTCCCTGGACGTTGCGAACCAAGAAGGATCCTCAGAACCCTGACCTAATCAGAAAGTCGCCCCGACATCTGCAGTCTCAAAAACTCATAGTGGAGGAGAAGACTAAAACTGTGATAATTGAAAGCGAGGACGAAGATGAGGGTCCTCCCACATACCTCGAAGAAGTCCTCCCTGAAGAAGACCCCATACAAACAGTACAACGAACTAATTATGTGCCACCAAGCAAGGGGAAGGCCAAAGTACCTGCAAATATGGATGAAGTAAACTCTGCCATCAACACCCCATCGCTACCAAAGGGTGTGCCAGTGGAGAACTCGGTGGTTGGCCGTGTCGCAACAATGAAGTTTGAGGATTGGGACCTTGCCGATAGAGTAAAATTTCCCTATCTTGCGACGGATGCACTAATGGACTGGAAGATAGAAGGGACTGTGACAACCCTATAGCTAAAGATGTGGTTACAAAAGGTGGATAAAGCTGGGTTACTTTGTCTCTTGTCGATTCCTCACTTTCTACGACCCCTTATCACCATGTTGGTCATTATGAAGTCACTCTGTTTAGTACATGAGGATGTCTTATGGGTTGGTAAGCCTGTTCGTATCATAGCAGAACTGGTTCATCACGTTTCACACCTACCTTGCGATGGGAGAGACCCTCGGGAGATTACTGATCAGGGTAACAATGTCGCGACTGAAAAAGAAGTACCAGCTTGCTAAGGGGTAGCGAGGGTATCTCATAGATAGTATCTCAGACAACGTAGTTCACGTTGCCACCCAATTTCTAGCGGGGGAGGTCATGAGGAAATGTCGCAGCACTGAGGTCCCCACTATAGTTATCACTCTTGCTGAGGAATGCGCAACCGGTGTATAGTTCAACTGGTCGTAGTTCCTGTGCGAAGAATTTCAGACCAATTGCCGCAATGTACAGGAGGAAGGTATGAGATTCCATTATGCATGGCTGCTCCTATCCATCATGCTGGTCGATATTGACCTACCCGAGGAGAGCTAGTTTCCAGTCTTGGATCTGGAGTGGCCTAAAGCCACTCGATATGCTTCCCTTTGGGTGACACGGGATGCAGAACGAATTCGTAGTATCAAGATTTTTTGGGTATTGATGGACGCGATTGTGCGTAAGTGGATTAATCAGTTACCCTGCCTGACTAACAAGATCTATGAAAGCATTGGAGCACATTGTCGAATTTAAAGTGGACATGCATCATGTCTATATCAGGGTGCGAAAGGACCCGACTCAGGCATGGAATCCACTCCGGTTTATTGCCATTAACGATGTTATTGACAGAATTGTGGATACGTGGCCAGCAGCTTGGTGCAAACTCTTCGCGGAAGCATGTGACGAGGCTGCCATTCGGAAACAAAAGGGAAGCCAAGCATGCCGCACAACAAAAGCGGAATGAACAATTTGCCGTGCAAGTTAAAGCAGCTCGGGGGGCGGCCCTAGCAGTAGCAGGTAAGACACAACCAGGTGGTGAGACATCGACAATGGACAAGGGTAGTCAGGAGGAAACCACTCAGTCGGCCGTGACAGATACTCCATCCACTGCTACAGGTGCCCCTTTAAAGAGCTCAGTGACACCAGAGCAATCAAAGCCACGAAAGAAGGCAAAGGTGTCTAAAATGGACAAAGAAGTGACCACTCCAACCGCAGGTGACCTGAATGACATCGAAGATGCCGTTCGCGATGCCACATAGAATGCAGTTGATGAAGCCATGCCCGAGCAGCAAATTATGTTGGGGGAGCTCCATCAGCAGCTACAGATGTTAGGAATCCGTGTTGCGCCAACCAGTGCAAGCTCTACAACAAGGAGTTCTGGCATGTCAGCTATAGACCCTTTACTAAAGTTCCAAGTCGCCTATTATGTTGCAATTTCGGCAGACACGTTGATCACTGACAACGCGGAGGACAGAGATGTGCTAGGACGACTTACAGGACTGGGATGCAACATAGCCGTTTTACCATGTGAAATCTTGCAACAACTCCAGGATAGCGCCACGATAGAGCTCCGTACCCGGGAAGGCCGTGCCAAACAAATATTCCAGGAGCAAAAAATAAATCTCGAACAGTTGTGCCTCTAAAGGGACGAAGCCGTTACCCAGAACCATCAAGTGTAGCAGCTTATTGTGGAAGCTTGCTCACGTGCCCCAGAGTTGGAGATTGGAGCTGATCTCCCTATTGAGACCCAAATTCAGAAGCTGGCTACTGGGTTCTGTAGCGCTAAAGATGAGGCCACCCGGATCCACCAGGAGCTTAGTGTGTAGATCGCAGAGTTACAAATGAACGCTAAGCCGACAATGCCCCCTAAGATCATTGAGCAGCACAAGAATATCATCACAGTCGCCCGCAAAATGCTTACAAGAAAAATGAATGAATGTACATATTTGTTCACACAGTCGATTGTCACACTCACGACCCTTCAGGAGGATCCATATCTTCAGTGCTTGGAAACTGAAGCTCGGGAGCTTCAGGAAGCTTATGATAGGACCAAACGAACCATGTCGACAGTCGTTATCATGCAACGCCTGGATAAGATAAGGGAAGCCAAGGACCTAAACATCCAAGTTGACGTAGCTCGACAGAAGGTAGCTGTGATCAAAGCTCGTCTCCAGCCATGGCTGGATGAGGCATTTGTAGTTTCGACCACCATCGAGCGCAGGGTAGCTCAGATGCAAAGCGAGTACGTCACCATTGAGATAATGTCGCTTGAGACTGAGTTGACGGCCACACGTGTGGAAATGATGCAACGGATGATAGAAGAATTTGCTGCTGGAACAAGTGAGGCGCAGAGGATGCTCACCGCCCTCCATGAGAAGATTACTGCACCAGCCGAGTGACTCAGGACGAGTCATGATGATTGTGTTAGGGGACTGTTGGGTAGTGGAAGCCCCGCACAATGGTTAAGGGGCTCAAAGCCCGAAGTTTTGGGTAAGGATAGGGTAAAGACTCCACTAAAAGAGCGGAGTGTGAATTGTAATAGGTTGATTCAAAAGGTAGTCCACTCGAAGAAGAATATAAAGAAATGAAAATAGAGTCGGCCCGCTCAGGGATCGCGGGCCAAGGAAGGGTATAAATAGAGCGAGGCTCTATGGGTAGGAAGTCAAGTTTTTGATGGATGATCTTGGTTAAAAATGTAATGGATTCTTGAAGATGATAGTCTAGAAGCGTCTGTAAGTCCGAGTCAAGGGTTGGGCAGTATGTGGAGGCTCTACAGCTGTGTGAGTAGAGGCCTAGAAAGTTTGCAACTGTGTGCGCGGAACCCTGCAGCTGAGTGCGAAGGGTATATTTGGATGTATTGGTGGAGAATAATAATAAAGAAAAGATTGCTTTTGTAATTCTGTGTTATCGTGCATTTGTCTTTATGGTTTACCTTTCTATATCTGGTTAATGCAAATTTGATAAATGTAAGCGCATCTGGGTTCATTTTGTGCACAAATAGATTATGTTGGTTAAATATAAACCCTGTTGAATAGTTCTGAATCATAACTACTTCCTTCAAATAGAATAACGCATGAATAAGAAAGATATAATCACTCTGAATTAGTGCGAAGACCAAGCAGTGCGGAGCTGTAGACTAGTGCGTGAACCCTCCAGTACACATCTAGACATTCCTAGATTGCGGAAACCTGGTTCCAGCACCCTCCCCTGCTACCTTAGGTGAGACTTCATTCTGCGCTCTGTGGGCTGTTGCCGAAAGGGCCGGTAGCTACGGGATTTGTTTGGCTAAATAACTCTTTCGGACCTGGGTGAGGCCCAAACAAGCCAACACATTGGAAGTGATATTTGGAAGGTGAGAAAAGGGAACGAGATAATAAAAACAAAATAATTCATCCCCTCATGAAAAAACAAGAGCTCTTCCTAAAAGGTATATAGAATCATCATCATTGCATCCAAACAAGGGTGGCCATGGAGGATGTTATACTTCAAGTCTCATGGGAGAAATAAAAATTGGAAGGGTGGCCATGGAGGACGTTCTACTTCAAGTCTCATGGGAGAAATGAGAAATGTGTATTCATTATCTTGGTGTCAATGGATTAGGATATTTCAATGACTTTGAGAGGCCTCGTCTTATATTTTTAAAACTTTAAATGGTCCAAGAAGTGGTTGAAAAGTGCACAGTGTTGAGGGCATGCCATACATGAGTTGCTATGATGTTGCAATCACTCATTTGATCATGAAGTCATTATAGAAAATATCAATAAAGAACAAATTCACTACATTAACCTTTCATTTACAAAAAAAGGGTATGTTGGGAAGGTTAAATGAAAGGAATTGGGCATGTTTCCAGGAAATCTTAGGGGATAAATTAAAGAGGGACTCAATTATGAGGTCATTTTGATTAGGGCTTGCCCTAAGGATATCTATAAATTACCTTTGGGAGGAGTGAGAAGAGAGGACTTAGACAAAGGGATCAGGAGAGAGTTGAGGAAGCCATGGTGTGAACCATTGTAGGATGAGAGAGGATAGGAGGGTCAAATGTTTTTTATCGACTTGTCATTAGAGAAATTTTGAGGTAAAAAATGTGATCTGGATTCAAACAGGAAGTTCACAACAAATTACAAATATAACCATAAATACAGAGATGTAGCTGAAATAACACTTCATTTCATTAATATCAAATACTGAAGTATGCTTAAAAACAAAATGGAAATAAGACTAGCTTGGGCGATGGTAGCTTATTTCTAAGAAGAGATGTGGTGGCTACATGCCTTTGAATTGAGATACAATGAGGCTCAAGGCCTTTTTATTATTGAATAATAAGAGAAAACCCTAAACAACCAAAACCCTAACCCAAGGAGATGTAACACCAAGAGTTTATGAGCCTCGTTGGGGTTAGTTGGGCAACCAACTTCCCGGGGTCGTAACTTGGTCATATTATCTTCATTTTATGCATATGATACCCTGTTGGAAAGATCTCTCCGACGAATATAGCTACAAACGTGATTGCCATAATTTTTGACGATTGCAATTTTTCCAAAAAAAATGTCGTTTAGGACCTCAAAATGGCTCCGGAAGTTCAGGACCCGAAATACTACCAAAAATAGTAAATTGTGCTATAATTAAGGAAATTGAAAAGTTGAAAGAGACAATGGTGGGGGTCCAAGTGGAATAGGCAAGTGGCTACCCACATCCACCTAGATCAATACTCCCTCCTTAGGAAGCAATGGTCCCCATTGTGTTGAGAGCCTCCATGAGGTGAGGAAATTTTTGTTGAACCTAGTCCTTGGTGAGATGTTCTGCAATCTCTGGCGTGTCCAGTAATGGTGGGAAGCAAGGTCGAGGGCGGTCCACATTGAACACTCGGTGCAAGCCAAGGAATGGGGGAATTGTGTTCTCCAAAGAATTATTTCCCACAACCTTGGTAATGGTGTAAGGACCATATCAAAGTGGTCTGAGCTTCCAATGGGCTCTTGTAAGGAGTTCTTTCTGCAAATGAAACCAAACTTTGTCGCCCACCTAAAACTTGTGTGGCACTCGATGTTGATCATGTCGTTTCTTGTGCTTGGAATTTTCCACAATGGAGTGGTGATATATCATCCCGTTGGGTAGAAGTGCTTTGGGAGTTGGATCGAACAAATGCTTGACCTGATAGTGCAACAGTACACCTGTGGGCAAGGAGAATATGTCCTTGTATTCTTTCATGACCGTATCCACCTGATTTTTCTGCGTGGAGGAACGCTTCCTGGGGGCCATGGATGTGGCTACGAACTTCCCCTTACTTTGAGAGTGAACCAAAAAGAAAATAAATTTCCTAGTCTGGGAGATGATCTTGTCGCATTTCTTAGCAAAGATCAAAGAGGTGGTGGTAGGTGGGGCTACCTCCGGTATCCTGTATAATGTATTACCCAAAGAAATAATCATAGAGCAAAGTCTAGACTCATATACAACTTGTCGCTTCCATAAGTATGGTTGTCCTAATAATGCATCACAAATGTCGAGAGGAGCAACATCACACAATACCTCATATGTGAAGGGTTTGATGCTGCAGGGAAGGCGACATTGCTGGCTGACTCAGAGATATCGTCCTCGGTGAAGCCACCCGATGTTGTACAACTACAGGTTTGGTATGGTTAGTAGGCCTAGCCGCTTCACGACCTTTGCTGAAATGAGGTTCTTTTGGCTGCCGCTTTTGACAATGAATTGTAGCGGCGAACCCTTCACCCACATTTGTGAGTGGAAAAGATGCTCCCCCTCCTCTAGATCTTCGGGCACATTCTTCTGGATCTTGGGAGTGGCAACAGTGGTGTTGGGCTCCACATCAATAATCTGCTTCACTTTGTCATTCCTCTTGTCGGGTTTTGACTCAGAGTCGAAACATGCATTTGATTTTGAAGCCTTCAACTCAGCCACCAGTGACTGCTTGGCTCGACACTGACTTGTGTTGTGAGTGGGGCTCTTATGGAACTCACACCACTTTCCCGTGTCATTCTTTGACTTCGTGGTGGTGTTATTTTATTGCAGATTTGATGGGTTGTCTTAGGTCACCCCGCCTTGGATTTGTCCTTTTTTCTTTAGATTCCCAGATCCAAAGTCTCACTTCTTTTGTTTAAACTTCTGCTCGATCTTGACAATGTATCAGTATGTTGTGCCAACCGAGGAGATGTCCAGGAACTCCATCTTGTCCTCGATGTACCTATGTAGGCAACCACGATATTTGAGTACCAAATGATACTCAAAATCCTTGATACCCAACTTTGTGCGAAGGGTATGAAAAATATTGGTAAAATTCAACATGTGTTGGTCCCTTCCTTGCCGAAGTGTGGTACACTTTATGTATTTATCTTCATAGCTTATGACAGGGTAGTACCACTCCTTAATGGCATCTAGGAATGAATTCCAAGTGGGTGTGGCTGAAAATAGTGAGGTCGTACTTTCATCCTTTTTCTCACAGTAGGTTTCTTGCTAGTCCTTTACGTGGGGGGTGATTTTGAGAAGTGCAAAAGTGATCTTTTCCTAGCTGGAAAAATCATGAACATAAAAATATCCTTCTAGCAGATTTAACCATTTATCTATGGCATCTGCATCTATCTAACCCTCAAATATGGGAATGTCAAAGTTAATTTGTACCTTAAAGGGTGTGGCGCTTCTAGAGTATTTGCTGGAAGTAGATATGTTGCCCCTGGGTAGCCGCTGGAGGATCTAGGAAAAGTTGTCCATCATTGCGTTCCTTTATCACTCGAGGGATTCTTTGAGCAAGATTTTGATAGGATATCTTACCCCCTCATCTTTCTTTTCATTCGTCATGGGAGGCCGCCAGGATTTGTGAGGTTGGTCTTGCAAAGCTTTGACCAGTTCAAGCTCTAACTCCTTATATCCCAACCTCGTTGGGGACATGCAACGAAAAACAAAGAAAGAGAAAACCTCTCTGATACCATTGATCCAGATTCAAACAAGAACGCAACAAATTACTGATATAACCATAAATACATAGATGCAATATAAATAACACTTCATTTCATTAATATCAAATATTGAAGTATACTTACAAACATAATGGAAATAAGACTAGCTGGGGCGATTGTAGCTTATTTCTAAGAAGAGATGTGGTGGCTACATGCCTCATAACTGAGATACAATGAGGCTCAAGGGCTTTTTTATTATTGAATAATAAGATAAAACCCTAAACAACCAAAACCCTAACTCTAGGAGATGTAACACCAAGAGTTTATGGGCCCCGTTGGGGTTAGTTGGGCAACCAACTTCCCAAGGTTGTAACTTGGTCATATTATCTCTGTTTGACGCGTATGATACCTCATTGGAAATATCTCTCCGAGGAATATAGCTCCTAACATGATTTCCTTTGCAATCATCAAAGTTATTTTTCCAGAAAAATGTCATTTAGGGCCTCAAAACGGATCCAGAAGTTCACGACCCGAAAAACTACCAAAAATAATAAATTGTGCTATAATTAAGGAAACTGAAAAACTGAAATAGACAATGGTGGGGGTCCAAGTGGAATAGGCAGGAGGCCACCCACATCCACATAGATCAATCCTCCCTCCTTAGGAAGTGATGGTCCCCATTGTGTTGAGAGCTTCCATGAGGCGAGGAAATTTTTGTTGAACCTGGTCCTTGGTGAGATGTTCTGCAATCTCTGATGCGTCTAGTAATGGTGGGAAGCATGGTCAAGGGTGGTCCACATTGAACACTCGGTGCAAGCCAAGGAATTGGGGAATGTTGTGCTCCAAAGCATTGTTTCCCACAACCTTGGTAATGGTGTAAGGACCGTATCAGAGTGGTATGAGCTTCTGATGGGCTCTTGTAAGGAGTTCTTTCTGTAAATGCAACCAGAATTTGTCGTCCACTTGAAACTCGTGTGGCACCTGATGTTTATCATGTCGCTGCTTGTACTTGGAATTTTCCACAATGGAGCAACGATATATCTGCCCGTTGGGTAGAGATTCTTTGGGAGTCATATCAAGCAAATGCTTGACTTGATAGTGCAACGGTACCCCTGTGGGTGAGGAGAAGATGTCCTTGTATTCTTTCATGACCGTATCCACCTACTTATGTTGCGTGGAGGAACCCTTCACGAGGGCTATGGATGTGGCTACGATCTTCCCCTTACTTTGAGAGTGAACCAGAAATAAAATAAATTTCCCATTTTGGGAGATGATCTTGCTGCATTTCTTAGTAGAGATAAAAGAGGTGGTGGTAGGTGGGGCTACCTCCGGTATCCTGTATACTTTATTACCTAACGAAAAAATCATAGAGCGAGGTCTAGACTTATATACAACGTGTCGCTTTAGCAAGTATGGTTGTCCTAATAATACATCACAAACTTCGAGAGGAGAAACATCACATAATACCTCATCCATGAAGGGCTTGATGTTGTAGGGAAGGCAACAATGATGGCTAACTCAGAGATCTCATCCTTGGTGAAGCCATCTGATGTTGTACAACTGCAGGTGTGGTATGGTCAGTAGGCCCAACCGCTTCATGACCTTTGCTGATGAGGTTCTTTTGTTTGCCACTGTCGACAATGAATTGCCGTGTCAAACCCTTCACCCACCTTTGTGAGTGGAAAAGATGCTCCCCCTCCTCTGGATCTTTGGGTTCATTCTTCTAGATCTTGGCGGTGGCAATAATGGCGCTGGTCTCTGCATCAATAATCTACTTCCCTTTGTCATTCCTCTTGTCGAGTTTTGACTCAGGGTCAGAACATGAATTTGATTCTTAAGCCTTCAAATCGACCACCAACGACTGCTTGGCCCAAGACTCACTTGTGTTGTGAGTGGGGCTCTTATGGAACTCACGCCACTTCCCTGTGTCCTTTGACTTCGTGGTGGTTTTCTTTTCTTGTAGCTCTAGCGGGTTGTCTTGGGTCACCTCGCCTTGACTTTGTACTTTGTTCTTCGGATTTGCAAATCCAAAGTCTCGCTTCTTTTGTTTAAACTTCTGCTTGACCTTGATAGCATATCGGTACACCGTGCCATGCGAGGAGATGTCGAGGAACTCCAACTCATCCTGGATGTACCTGTGTAGACAGTCACGATATTTGAGTAGCAAATTCGACTCAGAATCCTTGATACCCAACTTTGTGTGAAGGGTATGAAAAATACTGGTAAACTCCAACATGTCTTGGTCCCTTCCCTGCCACAGCATGGTCCACTTTATGTATTTATCTTCATAGCTTCTGACAGGGTGGTACTGCTCCTTGATGGCATCCCGGAATGAATTCCAAGTGGGTGCAGCTGAAAACAGAGATGTTGTACTTTCATCCTTGTTCTCGCAGTAGGTTTCCCACCAGTCCTTGACGTGGGGGAAAGCTTTGAGAAGTGTAAAAGTGATCTTTTCTCGATTGGAAAAATCATGAACAAAAAAATATCCTTCTAACAGATTTAACCATTTATCTATGAAATCCACATCTATATGACCCTCAAATATGGGAATGTCAAAGTTAAATTGTATATCACATTTAAATAGACATTGTATATAAAATTACAAAAAGAAAATACCATTTCTTACATTATTAAGTGTAATGAGGTTCCATCCATAATAATAAAGTAAACTGCAATAAATAATTTATATCATAATTGACAATTTGTTGAGATCTAGGTTATGCAAAATTTTTTCTTCCCACTTTGGTCAGTTGGCAATAATATTTCTATGGACTTGACACAAGGTTAGAATTCTAGCTCTTCTAGAGTGGTATCTCACTGGTGGTTAAGGACCCCTTAGAAGGGGGCCTTCTTTGCCCTCCACCTAAGTTGCACAAGAAGAACACAAAGACAATCCCAGAGAATAGTGGTTCCATCCATAATAATAAAGTAAAATGCAATAAATAATTTATATCATAATTGATAGCTTGTTGAGATCTAGGGTTATGTAAATATTATACATAAAATAAATTTATATATTTTCATATTTATAGTTTTATTAGTGAACATAGATTCAAACAATTTGTTTACATTAATGTGATGTGATGTTTTTTCCACTGGAAAAATCGTAATCTTTCATTAACTTGAAAAATTACATATTGTAGATGCACTATGCATATGCTATAGAGTCAGTCAGCCTTTTGTGGGCTCAGTATATGGTCTATAATATCAATATATGACCAAAAAACATCGCACAGGATGTTCATTATAGTTCTGCTATTTATATGTACATATTTTCCACACAGGGCTCTGTAAAAAAGACTCTATCCACTTTATACATAAAAAACTGTTCAAAAGATAAACAAAATTTTGGCTGATATTGCATCTCATGGCTAATCCACCCTATGATAATGTGGGTCTATATAAGGTCGATGATAGTATTGATATGCATTTGACCCTTGCTGCTCTTGAATCATCCACTCTCCTCGGGGAAGTGTCGTGGCCTCCTTGGAAAGTTGATCGGCACTACTGTTGTGTTCCCTGTAGATATGATTGCAAGTAATGTCAATAAACTGTGCCTTCAATATATTTATTTCATCCAGTATGTTACTGAGTGTATGTGTGTGACAAACAGTAATATTGTTGAACCAATCTATGATGATCTTCGAGTCTCCAAAAATATGAATGTTCATGCAATTATGCCCCAAAGAGAAATGCATGAGATGACGAAGAGTGATGAGTTCAGCGAAATTGTTTGAGCCAATCCCCAAACCCATCTGGACTTTATAATAATGATGTTCGTTGATGTATAAAATAAAACCACCCTCGTACCCCTGCTACTAGGCAACACCATCAAAAAAGGCCCAAGGTAAACATTTATCAATATGCAGAGTGTCACAGGGTCTTCGAGTACGAGGTTGTGGAGGCTCAGGCATATCATTATAAGCTGATATAATAAGAGCAGATAGGTGTGGCCAGCTCATAGGTTTATCATCAAATATGGCCCGGTTCCGAGCCAACCAAAGGTACCAACTGATAATAATGGGAAGGCTCTGGGTTTTGGATCCTTTGTGTCGATTATACCATGATTCCCAGGCTCTGTTAATATCATCGCCTTCCCATGTGCCTGTGAAGTGTATAGTTGAGGTTACAGATTGCCATAGGTTCATTAGTGCTGTGAAATTCAGGAATAGGTGATGACTTGGTTCAGTAGCGTTTTTGCATATAGTGCACCAGGTAGGTCCGTATATAGCTCTGCGCATAAGATATTCGCTAGTGGGCACTATACCTTTTAGAATACACCAAAAAAAGAGTTTTGTCCTAGGAGGCACAGTGAGCTTCCAAATTGACTTCCACCAGAATGAGATCAGATTCGATACATTATGCAAGATCAACGTTATACAGCCCGACTTTGGTGTATACAATCCATTCTTGGATTGATGCCAAATAAGTTCATCCGGCCCCTGTTTAATCTTGATGTGAGATTCTGTCAATGCATTAATATAATCGGTCCATTCCTGGTGCCAGCGGGGTGGAAGATTGATCTGTAGAGCGGATTTCCAGCGCTGATCTAATATAGATAAATTTTGAGGATCTGCGATGTCAGCGAGTACTTTGATCTCATGAGTATGTAGGTGCTGTATGAGAGCCTCAGATAATAGATGTTTGCCTCCGCACCCATTCCATGGGTCTGTACCGATACGAGCCATAGATCCATCGTTGATTTTCCATACCAGGTTGTCCCTGATGAGAGGCATGGATTTTAGTAGTGCTTTCCATATATATGAGATACTGGATTTAGGCCAATTTGGAAGTCGGATCCATTCCATTATGTGCATTGGTCAAATGTACTTGTGATATGTAATGCTGGTCCAGAGATTATGACCTGTGAGTAACGTCCATCCCATTTTTGCAGCAAGAGCCTGTGCAAATGTGGGCAGCTCTTTTAATCCCCAACCTCCCCATTTTTTGGGTAGTGCTATCTTCTTCCATCCCACCCATGCAAATATTCGTTTGTCCTGGTTCCCATTCCAAAGATATCTGTTGCATAATTGGTGTAATCTTGCCAAGATGTTCCTCGGAATCCAAGCAAGAGCCATCCAAAAGACTGGTGTAGCCTCCAGAACAGATTTCACCAATACAAGTCTACTTGCTATGGATAGATATCAGTGACTCCATATGTTAAGGCGCTTTTCCAGTTTTGAGACAAGCCAAACCTAGTCATCTATATTTTGGCTGATAGGCTTGATCTAGAAACCTAAATATTTGAGACCACGATCTAAGGGATGAATGCAGGATGGAAACAGTTGTCGAGAAAATTGGGACTCCTGGATAGAGGTTCTAGTGAGGATGATTGATGATTTTGTATGGTTTGCAAGCATCCTGGTGGCAGATGAAAAAAGGTTGAGGATTTTCGAAAATGTATGAGAGTCCTTGATGCTGCCATCAAGGAATATCATGACATCGTCTACAAAAAGAAGATGGGTGAGAAAGAAATCATCTAATATTTTGAGTCCACTAAATTCCCCATTACTCTTAGCTGATGCAATCAATCGACTCAGACCATCCATGTCAATCAGGAAGAGTAGGGGAGACAGAGGACAACCTTGTTTGAGACCATGTTCAGAATGGAAAAACTGAGATGCCGACCCATTTATCAGAACATTGAAGGTGGGGGTGGTGATACAAGCCATGATCCAGGAAATGAAGTTGACGGGGAAGCCGAGGTGGATGAGGAGCATCTTGATGTAGAGTCAGCTGACATGATCAAAAGCCTTAGCCAAGTCAATCTTTAGGATAATGGCTTTTTGGTTACTGGTTGAAATGGTATGAAAGGCTTCATGAGCCGAACCAATGGCTTCATGTATCTGACGATGTTCAAGGAAAGCAAATTGTTGAGGGGCTATATGACGGGACATAATAGGTCAGAGGCGATTTTCGATGCTCTTGGAGATGACCTTGTAGATCACATTACACAAAGAGATGGGGTGATAGTCATCGAAGGAGGAAGGTGAGTCTGATTTGGGAATAAGGGCTATGAAAGTTGAATTGATGGCATTGTAAAGTGACCCAGATACCCTGCATTCCTCCACCACCCTTAGCAAATCATGGCTGAGGAGTTCATAAAAAGCAATGTAGGATTCAATGGTCCAACTATCTGGGCCTGGGCTTTTCTTCTTTTTGAACCATTTTAGAGTGCCCTCAAGTTCCCTTGGTGTCACAGGATCATATAGTGCCTCCGCCTCATCCTCATTTACAAACCTGGGGAAGTGTCCAACAATGTTGATAATATCAGCAATAGGCGAGTTTGGGGGTTGTTTGTAGAGATTCCTAAAGTGGGAAGATCCCAGGTGAGAGAGCTTATTGAAGGAGTCTGCTACTCCGCCCTCTGCCAATGGGATATTCCAGATTGTATTTTTGACCTTTCTGCCTTTTGCATAATTATGGAAGAACCAAGTGTTGTCATCCCCTGCTTTTAACCAAATGGCTCTACTCCGAAGTCGGATGGTTTCCTCTCGATCTTTTAATATTTTTGACTTCTGGTTTTCTAGATCCACCAGGTGGGATTTGTCCTCTGCTATGGAAAACCCCAATCCTCGTTCATCCAATAATGTGGAGAGTTCAGATTCTATGAGAAAAAGAGCTGAGTTTTCCATTTGGTATTTTTCTCTGGCCCATTTTATAGAGAGGTGCTTGACCTGTGATAGGTTAGAGCAGAATCCTTTTGCCAGGGAATTTTTCCTATCAATCGGGTTTTGAGTCCAAAATTCCTTTACCATATTGATATGTGATGGATCCTATAGCCAGCCATGATTGAACTTAAATGGAGCTTTTGTCTTTTTATGAGGACCCAGAATCTCCAGGTATATTGGGTAGTGATCCGAAATACATCCAGCACCCACCCATTGTTTGTAGTAATGCAGCTGTTGAATAAGGGTTCCTTTCATTAGAAATCTGTCTAATCTGCGGGCAAGTGCCGCCTCTCCAATTCTTCTATTCCTCCAAGTAGGTAGAGGTTTGTCCATAGGGACATCAATCATGTTATGTCGCTCCATAAGGTCTATCATATAACCTGTGATTGAGTCTACTTGAGCCATGGATCCCCAATATTCGCCATATCCTAAGGAGAAGTTTAAATCACCCCCAATAATGATGTTGTCAGCAGAGAAGATAGATAGAGCCAACAAAAGATTCCAAAAATTCTCCCTTTGTTGACAGGGCCCGTATACATTAATAACCCTAAGGCAGGTCCCTAGGTCCGCTGAGAAGAGGTCTATGCCCAAAAACCCTTGACCTCCCCAGGAAGCAAGTGCTTTGATGGTAGATGGATTGTAGCCTATTGCGAGGCCCCCCAATCTTCCAGTAGAGTCCAGAGCCAAAAACTGCCATCCCAAGATGATGGAGGATAAGTAATCGATAATAGGGTCAGCCGGGCTGAGGGTTTCTTAGAGGAGAAAGATGTTAATAGGTACAGATTCAAAAAGTTTACACAAAGCTAGTTTCTTGGAGGCGCTAGCCAAGCCTCTGCAGTTAAAAGAAAGGCACTTCATGGAGGGGGGTTGCCAGGGGTGTTCACTGCTCTAAGAACCCCATCAATTGTAGATTGGCACCCAGAGGCCACCTCCGCTCCAGCTCGCCTGATAGCTTTAGAAAAATAAGATTTTCTCCCCCGGGAAAGTAGGGGAGTCGACCTAGATGATACAATACCCAAACCAGAAATTTTAAGATGAGATCCATGGAGTTGTGAGCGAGGGCGAAGCTTATAATGGTGGTTTGACCCCTGAGTTGAGGATGGAGATGAGGATGGTGAGGGTAGAGAATGCAAAGAGGGCGCCGATGGAGTGTATACCGAAGATGAGGGTAAAGTGCAATATGCAACAAACATGGATGGAATATGCAAAGAGGAGTAGGGAGAAATACAAGTTAAAGGGGGAAAGAGAGATGTACCCAAAGCAGTGGTAGCTGCTGCAGCAGCCCGAGATCTGGTAACTGGCGGCGAGAGGGTACTGCAAGCGACTCCAGGTGCACTTGGAGGGATGCTGATGGAAGGTCCAGGCGCCGGAGTACGCAGAGTGGCCGGTGAAATAGTCCTCGAGGGAGCATTGGATGGCGCAGGGGTTTCTTCCTGATTCTTGTTGAGAGGACAATCCTTGAATATATGCCCCATCTTATGCCAGTGACAGCATCTAAAGGGAACCCATTCGTAATCCAATATCTAAACCCTTGTATATTTCCCCTAGTGCAGGTTAATCTTCTCCTCCAAACCTTCGTGGGTATCCAAATATACCAAGATGCACGTGAGAGTTCTGTTCCTTGACTCAACGAAGTTTCGATCATGATCAAGATATCATCGCAGTGCATTCCCAATGCGCATGAAAACCTCCTCACTCCAATACTGTAGAGGGAGCCTCGATAGACGAACCCACAGAGGACCAGCTCCAATTTGTTCTCTCTTCGGATCAAATAGAGGGCTCCATCTCTTTAACAGTACCGGTGCCATCTCAATGTGCCAATAACTAGCCAGCACCAAGTCTGTATAGTTCTCCTTTGTGAAATGAAGAGCAAACCAACCTCTGGGTAAAACTTGCACCTCAGGTAATTCCTTGAGAACCCCTCCCCAAATTTCCTTTACCCATTGGGTGAGTTTGGTCGCCGAATACGCCCTCTTGTGGACATGCCCAACAAGTATGGTATTTGCCATAATAGCTGCTTCCCCGATAGCAGAGGTATCTCCAAAACGAATCGAGATATCCCTTGTCGTCGCTTTAACACACTTAGTTATTTTATTCCCAGTACGCGGTGCAGATGGGTGATCCACTAATGGGTCTTGGGAATCTTCCAAATGAATCGATTTTGAAGGTCTAACCCTAACAGTAGGAGTCTCAAAACAGCCCGAGGGCGAGTGAAGGGAGACAGAGGGAGCTACGGCTGCCGAAATAGGAGGACCCGAAGATGACATGGCGAAGAAGGTTGTATTGTGCGGATGAGGATCAAAAGAGGGCAACGGAGGGATAACAGTTGACAGAAAATGAAGGGTCCCAGGGGATAGAGGGGGGAGGTCCAAGGCAGGAGAACCTCAGGGAGAATTTCTAGCTGATGGCTGAGCAAAGCTATGTACTAGCAGGGTTACCACTGGAGAAGGTATATGCGGTTGACTAGTGTAGGCATCTGCAGTTGAAAAGTTAGGGCACCCAAATATCACCTGTTCAGGATGTGGATCTGCTGAATAATCTACAGCCTCCTCCGTTTCCATAGCTTCACCCATTTTAACTGAAGTAATCCTGAAAGCGATAGATGGTCCTGAAAAACTAGGCCAGGTAACATACAGCAGCAAGTTGCGGGCCGAGAGGTAACAGGTTCAGTGAAAGGGTTATCCAAAACCCTTATGGTCTACCACAGAGCCCATCTCCGAAATGAACAAGCCTAATGTGATGTGATGATATATATTATATATATATTAAAATGGTTTTAAAATTAGAATTTATAGTCTATAATTAAAAATAAAAAAAAATAGAAATTGTTATAATTTTATATTTTCATTTCCTATTTAGAATTTATTGAATTAAAAAAACATAATGATCAACAATAGTTTTATCTATAATAAATATTATTCAATAATATGTTTTTTATTGTCTATTGAGTTTTGAAAGATGGTGATAGGTGCTTGTTAAGACACTCTTTCATTGATGGAGTCACTGATTCAATTCCACAATAAAGATACAATCCAGCCAAAATTATATATATAAATATATACTACATACATACAAATAAAAATAATATAAATAATATAATAATATATATATATATATATATATATATATATAATAAAGCAAAAATAAATAAATTGTACCTCAATGGGATAAACCCAATTATCCCAATAATATTATTTTAAATGAAACATAATATTTAAGTATTGTTTAAAGAAAGCTCTTATTAATCAATCAGATTTATAATGTGATTATATAAAAGAAAAGACAACGATATATATTTATTATGTGATTATATAAATATTGGATTTTGATGTAATCGCTACATGTAATATATAACATACCATAAAAGTGGCGGAGCCATTGTAGCATTGACGAAACTCTTCGTGAATCACTACAGCGAAGCAATAGACCTGGCGAAAGATGCAGCATAGGTAACTGTAATCGCAAGCACTATGCATGTTGTATCAGAATTGTTATGGGCGCCCTTGATCTGTCACCATATATTTGGTGAGCTTGATCTCATGCCCCCACAAAGCTTAGAATGTCCTAGATCGGGCTGAAATTTAGCAGATCTGAAAGTCTAGATCGTGCTGATCGGATGGCTGAGATTAAGTCGATCTGACAGTCAATATCGTGCTGATTGGACGGTTGAGATTAAGCTGATTTGATGGTCCAAATCACATGAAATTGACAGCTGAGATCTAGCATATTGGACAGTCTAGATTGTGCATATCCAACAGCTGAGATCTAGCACATTGGATGGTCTAGATCACGCAGATTTGACCCCGCTGATCTTGCATATCCGATGGCTGGTATTTAACAGATCTAACGCTATAGATTGCTCAAATCCGACAGCTGGTATTTAATAGATCTAACGCTCAAGATTGCTCAATTTCGATGGCTGAGATTCAGAAAATCTGACCGTCCAGATCGTGTAGATCTAACCACTGGGATTTGACAGATTTGAGGGGTCTAGATCGTTAAAATTCAATGGTTGAGATCGAGTAGATCTAACGGTCAATATCTTGCGGATCTAACGATTAAGATTAGGCTGATCTGATAGCTGGCATTACCAAGATCTGATGGTCTAGATTGCACGAATCCGACGGTTGAGATTACACAGATCTGATGGACCTGATCACTCAGATCCAACGATTGATTACAAAGATCTGATGGTTGAGATTAAACATATCTGATGGTCCTGCTCACCTAGATCCAACGGCTGATATTACAAAGATCTAATGGCTGAGATTAAACATGTCTGATGGTTCGGATTGCGTAGATCCGAGGGCTGAGATTTAGTAGATCTGACGGTTGAGATCGCCCAGATTTGATGTCTGAGATTCTGACGTTCCAGATATAGTAGTTTGCTTTTCTGCTGAAAACGATAAGTTAATAAGTACTCTGACTTTTCAGATTATAGATTATTGGCATATACCTTATGGGCTAAGGACTTATCTACCGAGAACTTATTGGCTGATAGATTATTGGGAAATAATTTATAAGATAATAAGTCATATATTTATAACTTATAGGATGATATCTTAGAACTAATAAGCTCTTATCTCTAACTTATCTGCTGATAAGTGCGTGGAATATAAATTATAATCCGGTAAGTTATTGGATATAAGCTATCAGAACATAGTTATCAGAGTATAAATTATCATCTGGAAGAATTTTTATTTTAAGAACATATGCTATTAGAGGATAAGCTCTAAAGAGATATTCTAGCTGGAGATAACCTATCATCCAATAACCTATGAAGGATAAGCTATTGGAAGATAATCCCCTAGTGAAGAAGCGATCGAAGAGATAAACGATATCAGATAATTTATCAGATTAGAATCTATCAGTGCATAAGCCATCAATAGATAAATGATATTAGATAATTTATCAGATTAGAATCTATCAGTGCATAAGCCATAGCAGATAATCTATCAGTATACAAGGTATCACCGAATAAGCCATAATTAGTTAACCTAACAGTGTATACGCCATTGAAGAGTACGCCCCTCCTGGAAACGATAAACGCAGGTTTGATTCCTGGGGAGAATTTATGGAATTTGTAGGCTATGCCGATCCTACGAGGAGCCATGAAATATAAACACGATGCTTGCTACTTTCAAACCGTTCTTGTCTTCCACCATTTCAATCCATTCATCACAGGGATTGCTGGAACTCAGCAAAATTGGAGGATCAGGGGATTGCCTCGGGTCGGCCTGCTCAGAGGATTTAGGACCAACAATTCTCATTCTTGCAGTGGCCACCCATTATTATCCCTTTGGGATTCAAGGGCACTTCACCCGACCAGATTTTAAAGATGGGAAAGTATAATGGTGGCAGGCATTGATTTCATTTAACGTTATTGGGTGCAGAGGAACAAACATTCTGCATTTTGGAGTTTTCCTTCTACATTTTTGGAGTTTTCCTGGGTATATTTTTTTCAGTTGAATTTGGCAAGGATTGCACTCAAATCTCAAGGAAAGGAGCAATTTCTATCCACTGCCCTTTGCCCGCTGCTACCATTTTCGGAATCGCCATTATCAAACCCTTTCAGGAGAAAACGATCTCGAAATTAGAAACACCAATCTAATGGGCGCCCTCGATCTATCACCACAAGGCTGCACTGCATTGGAGCCACAGATTTGGTGAGCTTGATCTCATGCCCCACCTTAGCGAAGAATCTCCATGCGCCCATCGGACGACTGAAATTTTAGCAGATCTGACTTTCCAAATCGCATGAAATCGACGGCTGAGATTAAGTTGGTCTGACAGTCCAGATCACACACATCTGAAGGCTGAGATCAAGCAGATTGGACAGTCAAGATTGTGTAGATCGGCGGCTGAGATCTAGCACATCGGATGGTCCAGCTCGGGCAGATCTGATGGCTAAGATTACACAGATATGACGGCTGATATTTAACAGATCTAACGCTCTAGATTGCGCAAATCTGATGACTGATATTTGACACATCTGAGGGTCTAGATTGCGCAGATCCAATGGTTGAGCTCGAGTAGATCTAACGGTCAATATCTTGCAGATAAGACATCTAAGATTAGGAGGATCTTACGGCTAAGATTCAATAGATCTGACAGATGAGATTTGGCAGATTTGACGATCCTGATCATCTAGACCTGACGGCTGATATTACAAAGATCTGACGGTCTAGATCTCCCAGATCTGATGGCTGATATTATATAGATAAGACAGTCTAGATCTAGAATATTCGACCGCTGAGGTTAAGAAGATCTGACAGTCCAGAGAGTGCAGACCGGATGGCTGAGATTCAATGGATCAGACGGCTGAGATTCGGCAGATCTGACGGCTGAGATTCGCTAGATCTGACGGCTAAAATTTAGCAGATCTGATGGCTGATATTACAAAGATCAGATGGTACAGAGCGCGCAGATCTGATGATTGATATTAAGTAACTCTGACGGTCTAGATCGTATAGATACGACTGCTGAGATTATGCAGATCCGACAGTCCAGATTTTCAAGATCTACCTGACCGCTGATATTACAAAGATCTAACAATCCAGATCTCCCAGATTTGACGGCTGAGATTATACAGCTCAGATGGTCTAGATCTAGAATATTCGACCACTGAGATTAAGAAGATCTGACGGTCCAGAGAGTGCAGACCGGATGGCTGAGATTCAATGGATCGGACAACTGAGATTCGACAGATCTGACGGCTGAGATTCGCTAGATCTGACGGCTAAAATTCAGCAAATTTGATGGCTGATATTACAAAGATCAGATGGTCCAAATCGCGCAGATCTGACGATTGATATTAAGTAAATTTGACGGTCTAGATCGCATAGATCTTACTGCTGAGATTAGCAGATCCGACGGTCCAGATTTCCCATATATTGCCGGATTTATTTGCATCAGGCTTCCCATCATGGTTCTTTTTATTACCTCGTCCTTTCTTTTTCCGATTGGAATTTAGATTTCCTTTGGGGTTATCAGATTGGATGACATTAATCGAAGAGGTTTGGGAAGCTGTAGGGTTAGACGATGTGACTTGGTTGGTAGAAGCAGTTTGTAAAGACAACTGCTGCAATTGATTCAACAAGTTCACCGTATTTGTGTCTATCGACCCAACAATACCATCCGCGTGGGGACCTAGATTCAACTTAGCTACGTCAACCTTAGACCCAGGAGCATCTGGAAAGTACTTTTGTAGGATCCCAGACTGAGAGTAGATCAATTCTAATTGTTGGGCCCTAAAAATGGCTTGCTCCTCAGAATAGACCCCAGACATGGAGACATCCTTGTTGATCTCAGGTATCAAAGACTTCAAAAACCACTCGAGACGGTACTCCGGAGGGATTTAAGCTTTAGTGAGCCTCTTTCTTCGTCTCCATTCCTGAATATGATAAGAAATGTGAGTTGCCCTATCCTGATAAAAAGTGGCGAGTAGTTCAGTTTCGGCATCATACCGGATAGGCAACTGAAAATGGTTTAAGAAAATATTGGCTAAGTCAACGAATGATGTAAAGCTTCCCCCAAGAAACTCTATATACCATTTGGCCGCATTACCAGTCAAGGTGCGTTGAAATATTCTCAACCTAACCGAGTCATCGATCAGGGAGTTAGATGAGCACCACAAATGGAACGTGGTTACATGGTCGCCTGGGTCCTCACCACTTTTCCCTTCGAATTTTGGAATGTTTGAAGGGAGTTTGGTTGGGACTGGAGGCTAGGCCAGATTGTACTTGATTAGATCGTTGGTTAACTTAGTGAGATCTAGCAAGTTCAATTTTGCCAGAAACGAAAGTCTAGGAGGAGCTTGGGGATTCCACCCTGTCTGGGCGGAACTCCCAAAGCTCTGAAAAGATTGACCTGGATTTTGGAAGGCACCAGGCTTCCCGAAGTAACTAGTAGAACCCGCTGAACCAAAAGGCAAGCCTTGTGATCCAGTAAAACTCGGAGTTTGACCAACTTTGGCCGTATATCCACCATACCCAGCAAAGTTTCCTCCTAAAGGATTATAAGGAGTTGATAACTCCTAATATGGATTCCAAGCCAAAGCTAAGGGAGGAATACCTTGGAATGAACTAACTGTGGTATACGGCCTATTCCCATATTGGCTGAAAAATGGATTCCCAGTTCCGACACTACCAAGCCCAGGGTTATTCCAACCTTGGAAAGAGTTGCTGCTTTGTCCTATAGAAGAAAAAGGCATGGATCCTATCGTTGGGTTGGAATGTGGTATATGACCACTTCCGAACGGAAAACCTTGGAATGAAGCCGATCCACTCATCATGGACGTGGCGGCCCCGAATGAAGCTTAATGAATGCCCTCTGAATGGGCGACAAATGGGAAGAATTCAGAACGAAAAGCATTGGTTTGGGAATTTCCACTCGTGGACGGAATGGAGGTAGACCCAACAAAAGACGTGCTAGCAAAAGATCCGAATAAAGAGACGGAGGGGATGGAAATAGTTCCTCCCCCTTGTACAGATATGGGAGTCTGCACAGTCGTAGCACTTGTAGAAGCCATGCTTCCAGTAGTGGTCATAGAAGGTAAGCGCGTAGCGTAACCAGGACTTGACGGTCTATGCGTCGGAGTCCCAACGTATTGTAATACGTCTGGATGACTAGATGGTAGGGGAGAATTCGGAGCCACTAACGACTCTGAAATTTCTTCTACCTCTATGTTATTCTCCGCTTGTAAGCGAACTCGAGAAAGAACTGGAGTGTTCCTCTCTTATTCCGTGGAAGTACCAGGCCTTGCTTGAATACTAATGCCCCTGAGAGGAGGATCAATCCCCGATGCGTCAATTGCCGTGGGACGAAACCCACCGGTATTATTACCTCTGCGCCTTCTAGGAGAAGGCTCTAAACTCGGTGGTGAAATACCACGAAGTCTTCGAGACCGTTTAGGAGATCAGTCAGCCACTTTGAATTTCTTGTTTAAGATCTAACTAAAGACTCAAAAAATTGAAAGTTAGGCTGACTAAGAGCACAGAGAACCCACTATAAAGTCCCTAAAGATACAACCAGTCAAACAACTTCCAAGTATTTCCGCTCTGGGTGATTAGGACCGGACACCAAAATACGAGAAAGTGAAATAAGGGGCCTTCAGAAGATAGTCTGGGATGATGAGGGCCCAGGCCTATCAGCGAAGGTAATAGAGGAAGTTACGCTGACCTCTTAACAACAGCCTGCGCCAGTGCAAGTCCCCAAGCTTTGCAAGGGTGCCCTCCAGTAGTACTGTCGAGAGTGATGCAACGTCGACCTCAGGTGCCACGGGATTCCCCTCCGCAGCCACCTATGTAGTTCCCTAGGAGTAGCAACTATGGATACCAACTCGTCGCAAAAGCCAGGCAGAACAGTCGTGAGGTAAGTTCGGACAAGTAGGAGAGGGGGTATCTCTCTTCCCTATCTTCACAGACCCTTGTGCTTAACTCCCAGATCCGAAGCTTTCCTGGTCTTCCTAACGCTATTGGATTTTCTCTCGTTATTCAAACTCCTATGTTTGACGTTTAAATGGCCTTGGAGAGTTAACTCTCCACTCGCCTAATCCAATACCCTAAAATCCTAAAACTTGTTGGTGTATTTAACTTAAAAGAAAAAGTTCTAGTGAATTTTAGTTAGCTCTTGATTTTAAAATAGGCTGTTCTTTAAGTCCGGGGATGATGGAAGTGAAACTAGTGGTTTTTTTTCGACGCAAAAGAAATTAATAAAAACCTAACTATATGCATGTGCACTTGTCTTTGTTTTTAGATGAAGAGTAATTTCTATAGGGTTCAAGGAAAACTTCTAATAAAACAAACTTTTCTTTTCTTTTTGTTAATTCACACTTCACACTCACAAAAGTTAACAAAGCTATGTATGCCTAAAGAGATGCAAATCTATCCTAATACAACAACTATATGCTTGATGCAAGATTCAAAACAACTCTAGAAACAAGAAATGAAAGTTTCTTTGCTTATCAAATTTTCTTTTGCCACTTACGATGTCTAGATGGAATATTAAATGCTACCATTCATTTCGTCTAAACACTAAAAACAAATTTCAAGACAAACATAAAGCACTTTCATTCACTAAAAGGAAACCAAATGAAAAACAAGTTCAAGAAAGCAAAACGAAGTTTTTCAAAAAGTTTTCTTCAAAGCAACAACAAAAGAGTCTTTTCAAAAATGCTCTCAACAAAACTGAAACTTTGCGATTGAAACAATAAGCAACAAACACTTTTGCAAGCTGACACCATACAATGAATGAAAACTCAACAAAAATAAATGTGTTTAAAGACGCCTTTTAACAATCGAAAGAAACAATGAAAGCTTTGGTAACAAAGACCAAAAAATACCAAAAAGACAATTTCAAGAAAGTATCAATTGACAACTTTCATGAAACAAAGAAGTGGATGGTCACAAAAAGCAGTTTTGTCAAGCAAACAAAAAGTCACCAAAAGCAAAATTCAACACAAAGATTGATACTAGTCTTTCTGCTCTAATAAATCAGAGCAACCAAGATTCCAACAATAAATCTTGCGTGTTTTTAGCAAAAAATGATGATGCTTGCAAAAACAAAACAAGACCAATACTCCTTACAATCAGAGAGAAATCGGAGTAAGACGCTTGCTGTAAAACAAACAACTGATACTAAAAAAATGACTGTTTCAAATTGAATCAAACCACCAAACAAACCTTCAGAGACACAAAAATTTATAAATCTTGAAAATTGTAATATATATGCGACTGTACTTATGTGCAGATTGCATGTATACGTGACTGTGCCTAAGGAAACCTGCGTATATGTGGGTTTAATTCAGGAAACAAGCGTACATACGCTTCTGTAACTAAGGAAAACAACGTATATGAAAGATTTCAAGAAAAATAAAAAACAAACTGAAGAAACTGGCAAAACTTAGAATTCAAGAACAGACCAGACAGTAACAGCAAACCAACAAGCAACTGAGCTCTGATTGGCTTGAAAAACACCCAAACTAGTAACAACAAGAGTGTTGTCCCCAGCGGAGTCACCAATTCTCTTGAGGGATTTTCTCCCCTAGGGCTTTTGGGTGGAAACCCTGGCAGACTGAAAGTTGTCTAAACAGAGAAACACACATTCACACAGCCATTATGCTATTAAAAGTAAATTCTATAGTAAGAGGGGCGTACCTTAGGTCCTATGTTCGAGAAGTTCCTTAAGGGTCCCAACTCTTCTTCAAGTACCTTTCGCTCCTTTGTCCTGTAAAACAACCAATTCCAAAGAATACAACAGTATATGGACAAAGACTTATAAATAAATCATCTTCATGTTATAAAGGAAGGTAGTTAGTTATGAACTTTAAACAACCATTCACATATGAATTCAAACATGAACATCATAAACATAAAAAAGAAGCATATCAGGGACCAAAGACGTGTTTCTTTATTATAGAAAAATAGAATGTACAAAAGGAGTAATATCACCTGAGTAACCTTTCGCAGGCTCCAAGCAAAGCTTCCTTCCGGATCCGTCTAGCCTCAAGCCTTTAGCATATCTCCTTCCAAGACTCACTCCATGATGCCACAACTAGTGGATGAACATCAACACACAAGGAAACAAGGGTTTCCTGTATAAATGGGGGAAGTGCAGAAGGCACAAGGGTCTTCAGACCTGGTCAGGGGAAAAATTTCAGTATAATAACCTTTCTCTCTCTTCTCTCCCCCCTTAGGCCTTCCCTTTGTGGTCTTTTTATACCTCTCCCAAAGTAGTTTTTTAGTTGGGAGTTGGTTGGGAACAGTTGGGCCACGGGCACTAACAGGTGATCAACAGGTAAAACCCGCGATCTCCGCCCGAAAATAAGGAGTTTTATATTTTTTTAAGTGTTTTAATACATATACGCGGGTTGGGTATATGCCTACCCACGTATACACGCGTTTAACTCAGGGCAATGTTGCGTACAAGGAATAAAACACTATTTTTTTAAATTTGAGACCAGGTCTGGAAGGAAGGGTTTCCCTAGGCCATGAGTGCAACATCACAAACCATAATAGTGAGATTTGGAGCTATAACACTTAATGGTTGGTTTTCCATTGAGTTTAAATAGAACCCCTCCCCCTCTTCCCACCCATGGCTTCTTTTTACAAGCTCCATTGAATTGAAAATTCCAACATTTCTTCTCATTTCCCCATTTCTCCAAATCACCATCTAATAAAATGAGCTTTCAAGTCTTTATAGTTGGGAGAGACTTAAGAGTGGAAATGGGAAGAATTTTCATATGATCAATCCTAAGGCCCATCCACTACTACTCATAATGATCTAAGAGATAATATTGGGCACATTATTTTGTTCGGTTGAATTTAGCACACAAATAAAGAGCCTTTAGGGTGGTTCTCTTAGGATAAAGGCTAATATTTTTTAATACAATTCTATTATGAGATAGCCAAATTTGCCAAAAAAATATATTTGGGGAGAGAGATTGATAGCCACTTAAGATTGGGTTTCCCATAGAATGAGCCTAAATAATGTTTGTGTCAGGATGAGATGAGAACCCATATTAGAGTCTGACCCACTATTTTTCTGTCAAAAAAACATATATGCTCCTTTAGCTACAGAAACTTGCGTGTATACGGGACTATACTTCATGAAACCCACGTATAATAACCTTCCTTTGAAAACTGGATTTAACAACAGGATGATGTAACAACTACTCCTAGGTTTTGTTTGAGATATTCAAATGTTTCTCTAGGAAGCGGTTTAGTGAATATATCAGAAACCTGTTATTTGGGTAGAACATACTCCAATTTAACCTTTTGTTCAAGCACTTGTTCTCATAGAAAATGGTACTTAATGGGTATGTGCTTGGTCTTGGAGTGCATGACAGGATTTTTCGAAATACTTATGGCACTTGTATTATCACATAGAATGGAGAAGGGTGGAGTGCATGTGATTTGAATATATTGCAAAGTTTGCATCATCCAAAGTAGTTGTGTGCAGCAAGATGCAATAGCCACATATTTTACTTCAGCTATAGATAAGGCAATCGAACTTTGTTTCTTGTTGAACCAAGAAACCAATCGTGAACCCATATAGAATTCTCCTCCATTAGTACTCTTTTGATCATCCACATTTCCTGCCCAATCTACATTTGTATAGGAATGAAGAGTAAGATATGTATCTTTAGGATACCATAGACCAAAGTCTTGAGTTCCTTGAAGATATTTAAAAAATATTTTTACCACCTGAAGATATGATTCCTTTGGATTTTCTTGGAACCTTCCAACAATTACTACTGCATGCATGATATCTGTTTTGGTACTTGTTAGATAAAGAAGACTTCCAATCATAGATCTGTAAGTTGGTCAGTTTACTACTGGTGATTCATTGTTAGAACTAAGACTGCATCCTATTACCATTGGAGTACATACTGGTTTAGAATCTTCTATTTCATACTTCTTCAAGATTTTCTTGAGATATTTGGTTTTTGAAAGAAAGATACCATCTTTTGTTTGTTGTACTTGTAGACATAGAAAATAAGTAAGTTCACCAAGTAAGGACATTTCAAATTCTTGCTGCATTACTGAAGAAAAATTCGGACTCATGGATTCTTCATTGTTACCAAAGATGATATCATCAACATAGACAACAATAATTATCTTTGTGTATAAATTGCTACCTACAGAACCTTTTGTGAAACCTTGTTGTTGTAGATATTTGTCAAGGTGGTAATACCAAGACCTTGGAGCTTGTTTTGGACCATAGAGAGCCTTTTTGAGCTTGCATACGAGTTTTACATCATTTCCAAGAACGAATCCTTATGGTTGTTCAATATAAACTTCTTCTTCTAAATCTCCATTAAGAAAGGTTGATTTTACTTCGATTTGATATACTTTGAATTTTTGAAAACTAGAAAGAGCAAGAAACATCCTTATGGCTTCAAGTTTGGCAACAGGTGCAAAAATTTCTTCAAAATATATGCCTTCTTGTTGAGCATACCCTTTACAAACAAGTCTTTCATTGTTTCTAATAACTTCTCCATCTTCATTCATCTTATTCTTAAATATCCATTTTGTTCCTATAACATTTTTATCATGAGGTCTAGGAACTAACTCCCAAGTATCATTCTTTTCAATTTTGTCTAGTTATTCATCCATGGCCTTGACCCAACATTCATCTTTGTAGGCTTCATTTACATTCAGAGGTTATGTGGAGGATAGTAATGCTATATAACTTGAGGCCCTATAAGAGTTCTTATTGTCTATACTCCAGACCCTTTTTCTCCTAGAATTTGAGATTCTGGATGATTTCTCTGAACATGCCTAGATGGAGCCTTTTCCCTGACTATTGTATCTTCTTCTGGTGCTTCATTGGTTTCTTCTTCTATATCATTTTGGTTGGATGCGAGAAATAATTCCTCATCTTCCTCACTGTCATATTCCTCTGTTGATTTAATTTGTTCCAGATTTCTGCATGCTTCATCAATTACAACATCAATGCTTTCAACAATTTTCCGAATTCTTTTATTATAACATTTGTATCCTTTACTTTTGGATGAATAACCAAGAAGAATTCCTTCGTCTACTATAGGTTCGAAGTTACCAAGTTTTTCATCAGTCCTTTTGATGAAATATTTTATTCCAAACACTCTAAAATGTTTTACACTAGGAGGCTTACGATACCAAAGTTCATATGGAGTTTGATTTTTATTTACCCGAACATTCGATTTGTTGAGAATATTCACAGAAACAAATGCAACTTCACCCCAGAAGGTTGCAGGAGTTCCAGATTCATCAAGCATTTATCGCACCATTTGTTGAATTTTTATGTTCATTCTTTCCACCATGCTATTTTGCTTAGGAGTTCTTGTGACAGAGAATTACCTCTTTATTCCATGTTGTTCACAAAAGTCGAATTCATTTGATATGAATTCTCCCCCTTGATCAGTTCTAAGACATTTGATTTTTTGATATGATTCATTTTCAACTAAAGATTTGAAAGCTTTAAACTTTTCGAATTCTTCATCTTTATGCTTTAGTAGACCTATCCAACACATCATGGAAAAATCATCAATAAATAAAATAAAGTATTCTTCTCTAGGAGGTGACTTTTTCCTTGATGGTCCACATAAATCAGTATGGATGAGTTCAAGAGGCTTACTTTTTGATCATTCTTTTTCATTGAAGTGAATTCTGGTTCTTACCAACTAGACATGGTTTGCATATGGTATTTTCTAGGATGCTAATATCTAGACGATTAGGAATTGCCTTGAGCCTACATGCTTTCCTTATTTGAGAAAATATTAGATGTCCCAATCTTCAATTCCATAGTCAGTTTTCATTTTTTTTTCTTAGATAGCATTGTTATTGTCCTCCTTTGAGTATGTATAAGTTGTTTGGAGTTCTTGTACCTTTGATCATGGTATTTCATGTATCAATCTCACGTACCACACATACATTTGATCGAAACACAACTTCATTTCCTTAATCACACATTTGACTGACACTCAAAAGGTTATGCTTTAAACCATCTACATACATGACATTTCCATCTTTAATCTTTTATTTCAAGAATATTAGAACATTTACCTTTAATGACAGCTCGAGTGTCATTTCCAAATGATACATTCTTTTCCTTTTCTATAGCATTATATGAGTGAAGTTTCTCTTTATCACTTGTAATGTGTTTGGAGCATCCGTTGTTGATGTACCACTGATTTTATTGTCCTTCTGCATACATAGCTATGCCACATATTTCTAATTGAGATTCATTCTTTCTCCATATCTTGGGATTTAATGATGTTTGCTACTTTTGAAGTGATTGCCTAAATTTTCTCCTGCATTCAGATTATTCATAACAAAAGTTGTTACAAATCGAACATTCTACTTCATTTTCGAGAGGAGAAACGTTATTATAGGAACTTTTCTTGATACCTATTACACTCCTTTGATTTTTTTCTTCTCTAGTAATGATGGTTTTGTAAGCAACACATTGAGCAACCTTATGCCCAAAGTTATGACATGAAAAACATTGCCGATTAAAGAAGTTTATGCAATCATAGAATCTTTTGGCATTGTTTACCTATTGGTTGAAGCTTCTACTACTATTCATCCTTGGAGTAAATTGAGTTTCATTTACCTGATGAGTAATTTTAGGCCTTTGCTGACAATTGAGATACTATTCACTAGTCTTTGTTGCATCAAGATAGCTTCTGGTGGAGGTTGGCAGCTTTTGTGATTGAGATGATTATTCAGTATATCCAAGGCCTATCTTTATCAGAGGAGAACACTGAAATTTGATGATTTCATTTAAAGTTTTAGATCCTTTAGAAAATCTAATATTAATAGATTTTATCTTCTCAAGTTCTTTTCTTAGACCCACAATGTCACATTCTAGATTTTCATTGTGTTTTTCTCTTTTAGTGAGTTGGTGTGTCAACATATCTATGATCATATTCTTTTCCTCTAAACAGATTTTGAGTTTAGTGATTTCTTCAAGAAAGTCTTTCTCTTCTAAGGCATCTAAAAAATCATCATTGTCATAAGCCATGAGTAGTCTATAACCTTTTTTCAGTTTCATCTTCATCACTATTGGATAACCGATCACTATCTTCATGCGTATAGTAACTCCTATTCACAAAATGTTTTCTATTTCCTTTTGCATATTCCTTACCTATGAATCTTTTGGAACCCCGATGAAGCTTCTTGAAAAAATTCACCTCATCTTCTTCTTCTGAAATGTGTCCTAATTCATCGTGCTCTTCCTTTTATTTTCCCTTTTATGAGGCTTTCAAAGTGGCTTCTCTCATATCTGATGGACCTCCTTTTCTCATTTCAAAGGAAATTAGTATTCCATGGAGTTGAGTCACAGTAATAGTTTGAAGACCCTGTTTTTCTTCTATGGCAGACACTTTTGACTCAAATTCAGAAGACAAATATCTCAATATTTTCTCAACTAAAGTAGCTTCATTTATCTCTTCACCCAAATTCTTCATACAATTAAAAATCTCATCTATATGTAAAAAGTAACTAGCAACACTCTAATCATTATACATCTTAATATTTTCATACTGAATTTTGAGACTTTGAAGCTTAGCACGTTTTACTTGAGAGTCTCCTTCATAGCTCTGAATGATTTTGTCCTATATCTCTTTGGCTATCTTGAGCTGCATGACTTTGACAAATTCTAATTCTGACATACTTCCCAATAATGTATTGATAGCTTTGGCATTGGTTTCGTATAACTTCTTACTTGCAGAGTCTGAAGGAATTGTTGTTGGAAATTGATATACTCCTTCCAAAATTTCCCAAATATCAGCTCTAAGAGATTGTAGATAGGCTCTAGTTCTTATTTTCCAATATACCAAGTTGCTCCCATTGAATATTGGTGATCTAATAAATCCCATGCCTTCGTGCTTATTCATCTTGAAAGATCTTCCTTCAAGTGATCAAGCTTCTTCTAAAGGACCTACTCTGATACCAATTGTTGGAAATAATATTGAGAGGGGGGTGAATCAGTATTATCATTTCAATAATTTTTCATTTCCCAAACAGATTTATATATGCTACTTCTATAAAGTGTACTAGCGTGTACACGCTCCTGTGATTAGAGAAACTAGCTATACCCAAAGAACTTATCATTTAGTCAATTTATCATGTGTTGATATTTAATCAGCGCATCAGTAACTTATTAAACAATGGATTAAAAATAGAATAAACCATCACACATAAGCAACACACATGAACACCAAGATTTAAGGTGGAAACACAATGCAGGGAAAAACCACCTATTGTTGTCATCTCTATCTTCTTTTAACAATAAGAAAATTTGTTTACAATCTTGTACTGGTGCAGTCCCATACCAGTACGCAGGCACCCACCTGCATAAGGCTACAACCTTCTCTCATTTTCTAGCTTCTACTGGAAGGGAGATACAACCCCCTTAGCTCTTGTACTAGCCAATGTGATTACTAGTACGTAGGTGCCAACCTACAGAAGGCTACGAACTTATCTCTTCTTCCAGGGACCACGTTTCATAAATTTTCAGACTGGATGCACATGGAACACAACAATACACATGAAGGCCTCATTTCATCAAATTTTTGCACTGGACCCATTAGAAATTTCAAACTACATCAACTAATAATCAGTTAATCTGAACAGACAGATGATTGTCACCAAAACAATGTGTTGAACCCAGAAACCTACATCATCATTCCAAACTAATTGCAACCTCAAAAATCATACATCAAAATGTATACGCTACTTTACTGAACCCAACCTATATGTATATGCTACTTCCTTTAATCAAATCTATGTATATCTTCAAAACTATTGAAACATAAAACTCCTGAATCAAGTCTGTACCAATCAACAATATATTGAACATCTACTGATAATTTACAGAGATTTACATAGGCAGTAGTAGAGATCACCCTTCTCACTTATACAATCAACCAATTAGATATCAAACTCCTTATGCATTTAGTTTTACATTAAGTTCTAAGAAGACTTCATTGACAGACAACAGTAAAACAACAAAACCGATTAGATAGATCAGTCAGATTTGAAGAATAGGCTTTTCTTTTTTATACACTATTTAGAAGAGTAGAACATGCATGTACACACACTTTTACCGAGACGAACCAGCATGTAGATCTGCAAATACTTACTTATGACTTCGTTGCTATTCCGAACTTTTGATAAACCCAGATCATGATATTTAAATAATAGAACAGGTATACATAATTAAATCTAGCCCAACCAATATCAGATCATTCAATGATAAGTCATTCCAGGTCTCATGATCTTGATCCAACATTGAATTCAAGGTGCACAAAATATTTCAGATCAAATCACAAATATAGCCACTACAACATAAAATATACTTTAGATAGAAGTATTCCTTAGAAACCCTTTCACTTTCACACACTGGCCTTATGATCTTCTCCTCCTTATATAGTTTTAGGTTTTTCTCAATACCTCGGACCAAAACCACTTAGGACTCATGGTATTCTTGGACGGGATCAAATAGTCATTACTCCACTCAATATTGTCCCTTAATACCATGGTATTTACCCCTGGTATTGTGTCCTCTTGAGTTTCCTTGATTTTCCAACATGTACGCACTTTTCTTCTTATGAAAGTGTGTGTTTATGTATATGTAATTTTTATTCTGTGAACTAGCATGTATACGTTGTTTTGACTAAGTGGACTTGCTTATACATCTTAAACTTCTTTTCACCATTCTTTACCTTCAACTTCTTCATTCTTATTAGTAGACTTTAGTTCCATATTCATGTTCTTTTGTACCAATGCCCTGTTATATCTGAATGGACCTATTACACTGTGGGTTTCCTTTCATCAAAACTGAACTCACCTATGAGTGAGTTTCAATCAAGAACAACACTTGTATCATAATGCCAACATCAGAGTCTTACTATCTCTTTGTTTCACTGCCTTCTGTGTCTTACTACCCTGTGTTCGCATGCTCTGTTTAATGACCATGATGATGAAGAAATGTCAAGAAACACTCTTGTTGTCTCACAGAGTGGAATCATAATAGATACTTTAACATTTGTTGATCTGGGTCGTTGATCCAGGCCTTTTTTACACTGCAATCACAAAACAGGAGAAGGTCTTCTTAACAATGAATTCATAGTAATTTCCAAATTTTTCAGACTTGAAAGTTTATAGAATGCATCACATAAAACATCCCATCTGGGGAGGGTTCTCGTAGATCGCAATCACAATTCAGAAAGGATTTTGGGAAATAGGAACTTTGACTATGCGATCGGCAATTGCAATATTGGAATCAGCAGGAGAAGGGCTATTGCAATCGGTGGAGAAGAGGAATATCACAATCGGAGGGTGGAACAATATTGTAATTGTTGGGGGATGTGGCGATATGGGAAATCGATGGAGGGTTTTGTGATATGCGATATCGGTGAAGAACTTAAAATCATAATCGGCCAGTGGAGGAGGACTTGGATAAGATAATCAACGGGAAGGGATATTGTGATATACAATATTGCAATTGCAATTGGGAAGGGGGACGGGTGCAGATATATGAAAAGGAAAAAGGGAAGGGCTGATAGCGATATGATTTGTGGGTCCAACCTTATAAAATGACTGTAGCATATATAAAGTATTTCAAAGGGGAATGGGTCACAGCTAGAGTTGGAAATGCGACTAGAGTTGAAAATAGGAAACACAGCTAGAGTTGGAAGTGGGTCTGCGGATGAAATGGGATGAGAATATGGGAATATGGGAATTTCTCCAAAATAAATATAATTGATATGTCCTTTCTTCTTAATCTTCAAATGTAAAACACAACAACCTCTTCTATAAAAAGCAATTGATAGATGTAAAGATCAATGGTGGAAAACCTTAACAAATAAAACTAAAATTTATTTTTAGTGGTTGTCATGGATAACATTGGCTCCAATGGGGATGTTGCGCCCCTATGGTGCAACAATGAACCAACAAAATAGTTTCCTAGCCATCGGGTTGATCCCATTCTAAAGACTACATTTAAACCCACTTCACCAAACTAAAAAGAAAACATCAAATTGTAACCTAAAGCTGAAGGAAATGCTTTCCTAGCAAGTTTATTTATGTCATACTCTAACATCTGGAAATTCACTTGCTTAATTCAAGTAATAGAAAATATCCAGTAGAACCAATCTAACAGCAGATTCAACTCTTGGGCTGCTTGACTATGTTTGAAGAAAATCAGCAGTGAATCATATGTTGGCAACTCAGAAATAAAACTGAATCCATTACCTGAGCTAATAAATGAAAGAGACTCCACCTTCACTAATCACTGGAATAGACTTGTGGTAGAACTCATATTGAAAATATTCAAGCTACTAATCTACAAGTAGTGGAGTCACCATGAAACTTCGATCTTTAGAATTATTTAAGAGTGGAATTGCCAGGTAATATCACAACCTTCAGAACTTCTGATTTCCTGTTACCCCCAAGAATATAAAAGAAGAGACTCGAAGAGAATCCTAGACAAAGGAGTTTTTTACTCTCAACAAACCCACCAAAATGTTATGACTGGGCTAGAGCAGGTTGGACTGTGTCAACCTTGCATAACTATTTCAAAACAACTTTTGATTGGAAGTTAGCCCTTCTAATCTAAGAGGACTCTCTCAATTTTTATTTTTTTTAAATACAGATGGCTAAATCTGGTTTTCTATGTGATTTTTGAGGTGAAAGAGTGTGAGGACAACCACCATTGGGCATAAAGTCAATTAAAGAAAAAACAACAAAAAACAACATTGTTTTATGGAAGATGAGGCATCTTTGGTTTAATAATGTTGAAATGGATATTCACAGTAATCACAGAAAATTGAAGGAAGTTGGAGCATAACAAAGGAGAATTAAAGGATAATACTTAACCAGAATGAATCTTAGGTTAAAACAGAGTATGCTGCAACTGTATTTTCTATTAATTGAAAACAATACAATAATGGTTTTCTCACTACCTCAATCCCCCCCAAAAAGTTGAAAAACTACCTATTTATAGAGAAAGATCTCTTTACATAATATGCCACCTAGGCTAGATTCAATCAACAACTATGATAGATAATGAAACCTCGGGCCTTCTAAGGGATTTTCTATTACAAGAGAGTTCAAATACAAATGGTAGTCGTATGAACTATTACAATAATTTAAAGCACGACACTGTATTTGTGGAAACTGGAACATTTGGCCTTCGAATCTTGTTGTTTTTTTTGCTGTTGAAATGTGTTGAAAGTGCCTCGTTGTCTCTGTGTCTTGATGTCTATTTCTTTCTCTACCTTCTATTTCTTACTACCCTGTGTTCTCGCACTCTATTTGATGACCATGTTATTGAAGAAACACTGAGAAACACTCTTGTTGTCTCATGGATTAGAAGCATAATAGATACTTTAACATTTGTTGATCTAGGTTGTTGATCCGGGCCTTTTCTACATTACAATCACAACACAGGAGAGGGTCTTCTTAACACTTATTCATAGTAATTTCCCGATTTTCCGAACATGATGGTTTATAGAACGCATCACATAAAAGATCGCATCTGGGGATGGTTCTTGTAGATCACAATTGCAAGTTGGAAAGGATTTCAGGGAGAAGGAACTTTGACTATGCGATCGCCAATTATGATATTGCAATCTGCGGGAGAAGGGCTATCACAATCGATGGAGAGGAGGAATATCACAATTGGCGGGCATAACAATATCACAATCGGCGGGGGATGTGGTGATATGTGATATCGATAGAGGTTTTTGTGATATGTGATATCAGTGGAGAACGTAATATTGAAATCCGCCAGGGGAGGAGGACTTGGATATGATAATCGGCGGGAAGGGATATTGTAATATACAATATCACAACCACAATCGAAAAGGGGTAATGGCAGAGATATATGCAAGGGAAAAAGGGAAGGGCTGATAGCGATACAATTTGCAGGTCCAACCTTATAAAAGGACCACGACATATCTAAAGTATTTCAAAGGGGAATGGTTCACAACTAGAGTTGGAAGTGTGGCTAGAGTTGAAAATAGGAAACACGACTAGAGTTGGAAATGGGTCTGCAGATGAAATGGGATGAGAATATGCGAATATGGAAATTTCTCCAAAACAAAAATAATAGACCTGTCCTTCTTTATTAATCTTCAAATGTAAAACACAACAACCTCTTTCAGAAAAAGTAATAGATAAATGTAAAAATCAGTGGTGGAAAACCTTAACTAATAAAAATAAAATTTATTTTTAATGGCTATCATGGATAACACATACTAGCATTGAGCTTCCTCCAATATGTAGATGAAATCAAGTGATCAACTCAATAATTTCATAGAACTATTGAGCATCACAACTCCATTCATATGCTTGATTTGATCCGGATTTAGCTCATTGACTTAATCAATGACTAACTCCAGTAGACTTTTTAATATTTTCATATTTAAACATATTTTAGAGGTCCCACGAAACTTTTCCAATCATAAAATGTAAAGTTATGATCAAGGATGTCACCTCAACACAAAAATTAGCTAAGAAACATGAGAAATCTGAAGAAAAACTTGTGAAAATACTTCAGTCGCTCCCATAGCACTGTGTCCATGCAACTAGGCCTATAACTGCTCCCATAAGTTGTTGTGCCCTTGATTGGAGTCTTCCATCTGCTCCCATGAGATTTCCTCCATGTGATTGAGGCTAAATCTAAGGTAAACCATCAATTCTTTAGCCTTTAACCTCTTCCACCCGATGGAACATTTTCCTCGGCTCCTAAACACTCCTCCAAGCCATTATATCAAGTCCGCAACTGATGAAATAAACTAAGAACAAGTCAATGACATGTAAGACCTATTCTTCCAACCTTAGTACTAAGACCAACACCTCCAACTCCTCAAGCAACAACCATAATCTATGCAAGCACCTCCAAGACTTGTATGATCATCTGTGACCCTTGTAGCATCATATCCAACTCTTATAGCAGTAACATCATGTCATACAACTACCTCCAATACTGGTGGAATCACCTCTAACACAAGCAACCACAACTCATCACATATGGCAACATAACCAATGTTTGCAAGACATGTAGATACATATGCAGTATCTAGAGAAACACTCAGACCACTTGCAGCAAAAACATCTCCAACCAACACAACATGCTAGCCTAAAACCAATCACACATGTGGAATTCATCTCCAAAACACCTCCACTAGGTCTAGTCATAAGTATGTTGACATCAATGCCAACTAACAAGACCATCAACCAATCATCCATCACCAAACACTCATCACACATGCATATGACCAATAGCACCAAGAGCTTGTTAACATCAATGCCAACAAACTCCCCATTTGGTATTGATTTCAACCTCAATACAACATGTGAGGGTGAATCAACAATCCTGAATCTCTCCCCCTTTGACAACAATGGAAAGGGCCATACAAACACTGAAGTACAATTCCAATAATGTGTCAGATGAGAGGACTCCCCCTATAATACATAATATCATAATAATACAAGGTTTATGTAGACCAATAACAGGGACCTCAACTGCCAACATGTCTCTAACCAATGCCATGCCAACTCTGAAGACTGAACATGCTCCTGCTAAGCATGTAACATAGATGCAATAATACACTCTGCCTAATAAAGAAACACGTCTACCTATTGCAATAAGTCTCCTTTCTATGTGCAAGAGACTACTACACATGAACCATGACTCCAACTAACTTTGGACAATACATACAATGCTTCATGGAGCGAATACTTCATTGTGACAATTACATAGGACTGGGATATGACTCCTCTACACCTATCACCAACCATGACTCTATGAACTCAAGTTTACATCATGCACCCTGCAATGAAATGGTGTTACATCACTGATATTCAAAATAATAGATGACTTGGACTTCCGTTGACCCCTACATAGCTATTGACAAATCATACTAGATAGAATGGGTCCCTCCATGAGAAATGTGCCCAAAAGACGAAACAAAGATAGTACATGGGCTTTACAGTTGCACAAAAAGGTTCTCTCATCAATACATGCCCAAAAAAATGATATATCATGAGTACATGGCAACAATGAACAATGAATATGATCCATGTGGTAGCAACAATAAGTAATACATGGCATATCCATCAAATACAAGGCCTCCACAAGCTATGACATAAGCTCTCAAAATGTAGTAGCAAAAAATAGAGGTACTAACAACATCTTATTCTAGTACATGGCCACTCAACACCTTGGCCATCAACATCCCATTAATGAACATCCTGTTGCATAATCATGATAACCATTAGCAACCACAACCATACTCCACATGTGTATATTTTCCTATAGATTCACAACTCATGTAATTCCTAAAACACAAGACAAGAATCTACTCTACTCTTTACAGCGAAAGTCCAAAAAGATCAATGAAAACAATAATATCCAAGATGAAGATAATCAATGGCACATAACACAATATGTATCTGGGGAAAGCCACAACTCAAAACCTCGACTATCTATATTGCTTTAATTAGAAAGTCAAGATGAGAATACAATGCTTTTTCTCACAAGAAAAATCCCTACATAAGTATAATCAACTCTCAACTAACAAGATAGCTCAAGCCAAACCTTAGCCTATTGTGCTTCTCTCAAAGCCCCTATTTCCTTGTGTCATTCCTACTCAAAGAATCTGGATGAATACAATATGCTTTGCTAAACCATGAGCTCAACCTACACAAGTATTTCCTATCCTCTGCCTGATGACTTTCTTTGCCCAATACTTAGCCAAATTCCTAGTCTTAAAGCTTCTGATTCCTTGCACAATTCCAGTGAGAATTAACCTATATTTAAAGGGAAATCCTCACTTCATAATTGTGTTATCCAAACATAGGCCCTCAACTGATTGCATGCACCATTTGTAAAACTCAAAAAACTATACAAGTGATAATACATTGTCCCTGCACTCTAGTATCAACTAGGTCTTCCTCTAAACTTACATGCATGAGTTACTTAAGAGTGAATATTCAGTTAGCTAGTGTGGCACTGAGGATGCACTGGTGCACTAACTCGCTACTAGACCTCTACTAGTTCCACCAACTGTTAGAACTAGTCTAATTGTCTATAACTCAGTCAAACTAATTACAACTCCAATAAACTTAATATGGACCCATAGAACGTAGGGATCACACTTGCATGACTCCAGATACACTTCCAAATCAAAATTCCTAAGTTAACTAAGTCACTATGAGAATATAATTTGATTTTAATTCTCAGTTTAATTCAAGGGCAAATTAAACTGGAATTTCTTGATTCTATTTTTAACATTTCGTGTTGTTATTTTCAACACTCCCTCTCAAAAAGAAATGAAATCAACTCAATCCTAATCCTGAACCTTTAGAATGTTATGCGTGCAACACTTCTCTCTAGTGTTGTTTCTACAACAGCTCCAGAAACAAAAAAAAACATCCAACTTGAATCAGTACAATGCATCAGTCATCAAAGTCTTTGATTGTTATTGCCCCTATTGACTAAAAACTCTAAGCTTTTGCTGACTCTGCCTTTCTGCATTGTTGTAAACCCTTCTCTATGCTCTTCAGTATCCAACTGCTCTAGCCTTTGTCACTTTGATCTCTAACTGCATCAATCGTCACTGATTCCTCCCGCTACAATGTACTTTGGGCTCCCATAGTAAGGTACGATACATGAGATAAAACCTCTTAATGGACCCTGCCCAATTTCAACCCTCTTGGGACTGTCACTTCACATTGCCCCACCTCAAACCTAGAGGTATGGCTGTATGTGCTCTCTCTGCCCACTTGGCTCGAAATTCCCCCCTACTAGAGGTCTTTGCATGAGTGGATGCCTCCACTCAGTCTCCTCTATGCTTCTCCAATTGTAGTTGCTCCAAAATTGTCTGGGACTGCTTCTAAGGTTGCTTCTTTTCCTCTTGAGTGGATCTTTCAACTCGGTCTCCTCTCAACTTCTATAGATGTGGTTGCTCCACAACTTCCTAAAGTTCCTTCTGAGTCTTCTTCTGGGGCTGCATGTTGAAAGGTAATTTTCTCTCCCTGTCAACCACTGATTCTCTAACCTTTTCCTTGCTCCTCAAGGTTTTGCATGCATCTTGTACCTCCAAAGCATATAGATTCTTGACTCGTGCATTGATCTATTTTAATTGTTCCGTGGCGATGTGTTTAAGGAAAAATTTTCCCTTACTAAAAATCACATCATAGTCACGGTATTCCAATACCGTGATCGAAAAAAGATTCTTCTTTATTCTTGGAACATACAATGCATGTGCGATTGTGAGAGAGGAGCCAGAATCCCTCTAAAAGGTAACCGTATCAATCCCAGTAGCTCTATACCTCCCATCATCTCCAAAATCTATGCTCTGCTTGAGGTCTTTCTCCTCAAAATCACTAAAGAGTTCTTTGTTACCTGTCATATGGAACAAGGCACCGCTATCAAGATACCAAACACCTCCCATGACAATGCTGGCCATGCATGCAATGAGAGTGAAATCAAGTTTGAAATTGTGAAGCTAGAGCTTCACCTACTACAGCTACACCAGGCTCCTTCTTGCTTACTTTCTTTTGTGGGAAATCCGCAACATAGTGCATGTGCTCGTGATATTGAAAACACTTGAATTTCGACAAGTCCATCTTCTTATCGGCCTTCTTACGTTGGGATGTCTTTCCCTTGGCCTTCTTTGAACAATGTAAAATTTGAAACGAGAACTAATACGATTACCCATTTCATGGAGGTTACAAAAAAGTGACCCGATTTTGAAAAGTGGTGATGCAAAATACACTTCTTCTTTTTCGGAGCATATTTTTGACACTTTAAATTTTCTTATGTATCAAATATAAATATTTATTTTATTAAATGTTAGTGATTTTCATGCTGATTTTCACAACATCAACCTTTTTTTTAGAGGGTTTATTTTCCACACTTCAAAATTTATTATGCCCAATTGTTTTTGAAATAATGATTACTTAACGACTTTT
>APFE030103820.1:0-27463 GCA_000404065.3 Pinus taeda | reverse complement strand
GAATATACAATTTTGGCAGGAATTAAAAAGAAGCCAATGTTTTCTCTTGAATTAATAAGATGTCAATGATTTCTTAATCTAAAAAGAAAAGTGTAGAGTTTAATGGGTGGATATTTTTTCCCTTTTAAGTTTATAGCTGTTAACTAATCCTTCGGGATTGTTATTGTATAATATGTGATTTGTTCTACATTCTATTTTTACGGTTAATAAGTTACCAAGACACAATTGTCTCGTGCCTAGATTGCACATGTATAAATAAGTAATTTTATCATTAATACGTTGCTCTTTCATTGTGTTCTTTCATTGTGGATTTTATTTGGGCTTTTACAGTGGTATTAGAGTCCTGGTTGAGTTGTTTCTAAACTCCGTGTATTTGAAGTCTATGGCGTAAAGGAGACACTAAGCGTGAAGACTGTGAAGATAGAGTGCAACAAAAGGTTAATCCAGTGGAGAAATACAGTGGGATGCCTAAACTATTGACTCTTTGTAAGTTCTATATATTTCAATCATAATGAAAGAAACTTGGAGAAATTCAATGGCATAATTTTTTTTTAACATATCCTTGGAAGTTAAAATACAAGTTGGAGTTTTGAATGTTTGTCATTCTCAATAAAAATTACATACACTGAGTTGAATGCCAATAATTGTTGGATTATTTGATAAAAGTATAAGTTACATGCATCCAGGGGCCACCTGTTGTTTTAATTTTGGGAGGATTTATTTGCATTTACTGCATCAAACAAGAGTTTACTTACAATGAAATTTCTGAAAGATATTATTTTCATTTACGGAAATAAATAAGAGTTTAATCACAGTAAATTTTGGTGGGATAGTATTTGCATTTACCACAGTAAACATGATTTTAATGAGAGTGAAATTTCTGAATGATAGTATTTATATTTACTGCAACAAAGATAGTATTTATATTTATTGCATCAAATAATGACAGTAAAATTTCTGAAGGACAGTATTTATATTTACTCCAGCAAATAAATTTTTGAAGGATAATTAAAATGAAGTATATATATTTTTTGGTGGTTTGAATTAAATTTTTAATTGAAGAGTGGTCAATACATATTTATTTTTTGGTGGCTTGAATTAAATTTTTAATTGAAGAGTGGTCAATACATATATTTTTAAGAGGCCATTGGTAAAATAATTCTTTTGGTCAATACATATTTTTTTTTAAGAGGCCATTGGTAAAATAAAATTTTTGGAGGCTAATAAGATTTGAACCTAGCTCTTTACTAGGTTACTTTTGAAACTTACCATTAAACCACAAATCCAACTCTGTTTGAAACAGGAAGAGAAACGAATTTATATATTTTCATAAGTATTTCATATATTTTGAATTTGAAAGGATCTGAAGAATATTTGGTTTCATAACAATTATGACTTCAACAGTTTCCATAATAGGAGTTGTTCATAATGGAAATGAAAATTATCAAGAGTGGTTTAGAAAGCTTAAAAGTGCCCTTATTTTTAATGATTTGTGGGAAGTTTCTCTAGATAAGAAGGATAGTGATGGAAAATAAATTTCACCAGAGCCACCTGATAATGAGAAGCAACATGAAATTTGGTAGACAAAAGACAACTAGGCATATGCATTAATAACTGCATCAGTGACAGAAGAGGTAAGAGTGTGGTACTGCATTCGAAGCATTAAAGAAGTTGAAATAATTATATGATTTACACTCAGAACTCAAAATTATTTAGTTATTGTTAAAGTTGTTTAATTTGGAAATGAAGAATAATGATCCTTTGAAGAGTGCCTCTGAAATAAAAGCCATTTTTCATGATATAGAAGCCACTAGAATTAAAGTAGATTTACAACTTACAACTTTTATAAAAGTCCTTCACATTGTCTATTCAAACTATTTGGAATCTCTTCAAGCTAGTGGGAAGTTAAAAGACATTACATTTGATAAACGAGTAAGAAATATAGCTGAGAGAGAAAAAGAAGTTGGGAAGAAAGACACTCCACCTAACCCTAATGTAGAAACTTCGTGCCTTGCACAAAAGGATCAAAAGTCTCATGCTAAAACTTCTAGAGGTGATAAAATTAGTAGACGTCATGGTAGGAGAAATTATAGAGGCAGAGGTGGGGGGAATAATCAATGAAACAGACAACAAAATGATAAACAACAAAGTAATTTTAATGATAGGCCAACTATAAAATGATTTAGATGTGGTAAAATTTGTCATACTACCAGTAACTGTAAAATCTGTTGGGAGAAAGTCAGTGAAAGGAGAGAAGAGTTGAATGAAAAAAAGACCAACCACCACTAGATTAGGGAAAATCATCATAGTTTTCACCTTACATTGTTTCTCACTATAATTTTAATATAAATTATGTTTGCAACACAACATTTTCTTCATGGCGACATAGTTGGATTTTGGATTTAGGAGCCACTTGTCATATGAAATTTAGGCAATATATTTTTGAAACATTCAGTGATGATATTGATATTGTTATTTACTCTGCTGACAAATCTCAAATTAATCCATCCAGCATTCGGTCTATTTGTTTGAAGATATCAAATTTCATAGCTTATGTTCTACAGGATGTACTTTATATTCCACAATTTCAGCGAAATTTTATGTCGCTTAACCATATTTGACAGCAAGGGCATTCTGTTCATATATTTGATGGAATCATCGAGATAAGAAGAGCATATGATGACCGGTGTGGAAGAAAGTGTGTTTTTAAAATTAAATGGTACTTCATCTACTAATTCTCGTGAATTTTTTGTTCTTTTGGCGCAAAAAAGTGACATCCTATCTCCCAGCTTGTTGTAAAATGCCCGATTTGGTCACATCAATTATGGCAACATCAAAATTATGAAAAATCAAGGTATTAAGGGTCTTCCGACAGTTCCAAGAAATATTACACCTTGTGATGCTTGTATTTTGGGAAAACATTGTAAAGAACCTTTTCATAATTCTTATTTGAAATATTCATGAAAATTAGGTCTAATACATTCAGATTTATGTTGACCTATGTTTGTTGCAACTCCAAATGGAAATAAGTATGTAATGACATTTATTGATGATTACTTGAGAATGTGTTGGGTATATTGGTTGAAGAATAAGTCACAAGTGTTTGAATTTTTTAAAACTTTTCATTTGATGATTAAAATGAAACTCAACAGAATATAGGCATTCTCAGAACTAATAATGGTGATGAGTATACTTCTCATGTTTTTGAACAATATTTGAAGGACAATTGAATCAAACATCAGACTACCATACCTTATAATCCACTACAGAATGGCATTGCAGAACATATGAATATAACTTTACTTAATATGGTTAGATCTATGATGTTCTTTAAGAATTTTAAGTTGATGTTTTGGGGAAAAGGAGTGATTTGTGCATCTTATTTTCGCAATCATTTTCCTTCTTCTATCATGAATAATAAATATCCTTATGAAATGTGGTATAATCGTCTCCCTGATGTTCAACATTTTATAGTCTTTGGTTCTCTATGATATGCATTAATTCATAAACATCAACGCAACAAGTTGGGTGCTAAAAGTCACAAATGTATTTTGTTGGGATATTATGCTACTTCCAAAGCTTATAGGTTGTATGATGGAGAGAAGAAGTAGTTCATTCTTTCCATAGATGTTATTTTTCTTGAATCAGATAAGGATAATTCCACAGTTGATAGGCAACTGGCTCATTTGGATAAATTTGCATCTAAGTAGTTCTATTTTGAATATGATAATGATGTTCCACACACTAAAAGGGGGGGGGGGGGTTCCCATTCTATATCAATATGTGGTTCTTACATATTACACTTATCAAAATGTTATTGCTAAAAAAAATTTGGATGATAGTAATTTTTCCATAGGACCAGAAATTTCTCTTGAAGAGCCTGTTCTTGAGGCTGTTTTTCAAGATGAGAAACCATCACAACCACTTCAACAACCTTTACGGAGCTCTATACGTGCTTGAAATGCTCCAAGCAAGTATGATGATTTTGAAAGAGGAAGGTCTTCTAAAGGTGATTCAGGCAATGTTTCTCATGACTATGAATTCAATCATTGTACAATTAGCGAACCTAATTATTTTGAAGCAACTGCTAATTGTGATGAATGGAAGGATGCAATGAAAAAGGAAAATGATGCACTTATTAATAATTGAACTTGGAAGTTAGTGGATCCTCTTTTATGTGTCAAACCCATTGGCTGCAAATGGGTGTATAAGATCAAATACAAATCAAATGTTTCGCTTGATAAATACAAGGCAAGACTTGCACCAAAATGCTATGCTCAGAAGGAAGGCATTATGGTGGACAATTACAACTATGTATTCTCTTGCAACTCAAAATAACTGGAAGATGCACCATATGGATATTAAAATAACTTTTTTGGATGGCGATTTGAAAGAGGATGTTTATATGTTTCAGCCTGAAGGTTTTGATGTTAAAGGAAAAGAGCAAAAGGTATGCAAATTAGTTAAGGATTTGTATGGACTGAAATAAACATCTCATGGATCGTATGAAAATTTAACTAAACACCTTCTCAAGTTTAATTATAAGTTGGATGATGCAACCCTTTTTCTTAAGGAAATTGAAAAGTCAATTGTATATTTGGTTTTGTATGTAGATGATTTGATGATCACAACGAACAATGATGACTATATAGTGCCTGTTAAAAGACAATAATTGGAAGTTTTTGACATGACAAATTTGGTTTTATTACATTATTGTTTAGGGATTTAAGTTGATTAGAAACCCAAACATATTTTTATTTCCCAGAAAAAGTATATTGGACAACGATTGGATAGATTTGGGATGCAAGATTGTAATCCTGTCACTACTCCTATGGAGCTGAATTTGAATCTTACTTCCACTGAAGGGATTATGTTTGAAGATCCAATAAAGTACAGGAAACTTGTTGGAAGTTTGAATTTCTTAACAATTACTCAACCTCACATAGCTTTTGTTGTAGGGATACTTTCCAGGTTCATGCATAAGCCATGTGAAGGTCATTAGAATGTAGCAAAGTGACTGCTGAAGTATTTGAAAGGCACTCAAACATATAGCATCAAATATTCCAAAGTTGTAGATTTTCATCTCAAGGCTATTCAAATTTTGATTTTGATGGAGGCAAGGAGAATGAAATCTCTACTTCTGGTTGTTTGATGCGTCTTGATTCTACCACTAAAGCCAAATATGTTGCAGTAGCTCAAGCTATAAAAGAAATCATTTGGCTTTGCAAAATACTTGAAGACTTGCAGGAGAAACAAAAGGGTTCAACTCCACTAGTCATCGAAAACTCTTCTACAATTTAGTTGGCCAAGAATCCCAAGTTTCATGATCGAAGAAAGCATATTAACACCAAGTATCACTTGATTCGAAATTATGTAGAGACCAGAGCTATTTAGCTAATGCATTGCCTACTCTAGAGTAGATCACAGACATATTTACAAAGACACTCAGACATGAAAAGTTTGAAAAGTTCAAAATGTTACTCGACATGTGAGATGTCCCTTTGGATTAAGGGGGAAATGTTAACTAATCCTTCAAAATTGTTATTGTATAATATGTAATTAGTTTTACATTCTATTTTTACGGTTAATAATTGACCAAGACCCAATTGTCTCGTACCTAGATTTCACATGTATAAATAAGTAATTTTTTCATTAGTATGATGATCTTTCATTGTAGGTTTATTTTGGGGTGTTTAAAGTAGCATTATTATGTTATTATATTTTTTAAATTTTTAAATAAATTTGATTATTTTGAATTATAAAGAAATCTAAAATTATGTAAATTTCACTAATTTAAAATTATGATTTTCTATTTTCATCACAAAATTATGGAAATTAAAAAAATTAAAAAAAAAAAAATTATCAAGCTCAAATTATTTTATAAAATTTTAATATTTCTATTTTTAAAAGGAAATAATTTTTATTTGGAAGTGTTAAAAGATATGAATAATAATGTTTCTTTATAAAGTATTTAAATTATTTATATGTTAAATTTCATTTTCTAATTTAAGGGTTATGAAGATTTTAGATATTAAAATTTAGAGAAGAGAAAATTTTGAGTTTTGATTTTTCTTTCACTCAATATAATTATACATTTTTGAGGATATTCTGTTTTAATTATTTGAAATGTAATTTTAATACATAAATTAATTTAAATCCTTGAAAAAAATTAAAGCAATTTAAATATCATTTTAACAGTTTCAAAATTCAAAAAAAAATAAACATTTAAAATACACACTTATTAAAAAAACTAAAAAATATTAGAGAATTTAAAATCTAATAAACATTCAAATATTAATTTTAAAACATTTAAAATACACACTTATAAAAAAAACCTAAAAAAGACATTAGAGAATTTAAAATCTAATAGACATTCAAATATTAATTTTATCACAAATCTCGTCAATAAAATTAAGATTGACTCTAAAACCTTTTCTACTTCAACTCCATATTATTTCATTTCGTTGGTTAAATAATGATATTTATACATTTCCTCATTTCACTCATTAGACATAGGTATCAATACATGTCCTTTCAATAGAAGTATAGTTAAGATAGATCTAAGTTGGTTATATATCAATCATCATCATATACCTTGATTGAGAGAATACCATTTTATTTTATATAGATACACAAAACATTGCTAACTAATAACGGTTTTAAAAAATATGTACATTATGTACACAAAACAATAGAGCTTAAAAAATGTATTAATTATGGGGAAATGCAATTCTAAATGAATATATGGGAAAATCTTCTCAATCGATATTAATTGTCATCTAATATCTAATATTTTTATTATGGTCAAGTATGATCAATATTATGGTGAAGTATGATGATAGGATATAAACTTTCTTCTTTGTCATATGGCTATGACTATGAAGTTGTTACGATATTTTTTTAGAGAAATTTAGCACGCAATTTCTAATTTACAAATCCTTTTCAACCACATACAAGTTTCGAAATGCTATCCAAGGTGGGTAGGTGGGCTTCAAGAGGCATGCTCTAGCATCCATGTCATCATCCAAGTGAACATTCTACCTCCAAAAGTTATGCAAGGGCATGCCTCCTCCACAAGTCATGCAAATAATCCCCACAACAATTTCATCGTTCAAGCTTACAAAGGTATACATATTTAACCAAAATTATTGTGGAAAAATATCAAACAAATTTCTAATCTAATCACATGACCATGAAAAAATTAAAGCCATGCAAATAGAAAAAAGTCATTGTCCTTCAAAGAAATTCAATTCCAAAACTCAACTCATAATGGTAACTCAATTCACCATTAAAATATTATGTAAACCATAAAATTCAACATACACATCCCTCTAACTCAAACCAACAACAAAAAATTAATCCCAGCCCCTATTTCCTAGCATTAAAGTTTTCTAAAAACTCACGTAGACATCACAAACTTCATTAGTGCCATGCATACTAAGTATAGTAGGGAATTTTAAAATCCAAATAAATTGTTGGATGGAAGCTTAAGGTTTCACTCGTTAATTAGGTGCTTGCTAAATATTAAAGCTAATTAGGTGCTTGCTACATATTAAAGTTGATGGAGAGAAGCATTCTTAGATAATATTACTGTGTACTGCAAGGCTTGGATCTGATGGTACAGTTCGCTCTCCACACGTATATGTAGAAATTAACAAACCCCACCTGCTAATATTTAGACCAAATCTTCTCCTTGTTACTTGGAGGTCCACTATAATCATGAACATGTTTTGGATGAATATGCATGCTTCTAGTTCTACTACCACAAACCAATTTCTCAAAAATATCATTTTTACTCACTATTTGTAAAAGTGCTCTCGAATAGCAAGCAAGCAGTGTTAAATGTTTGACATAAATAACAGATTAAAATTGATAATTTTAATAGAATTAACCAAACCAATCCAATCCTCTCAATGGTTATGGGGTCCTATCATTTTGATCTTTCTCAATCAATATCCTGTTCGCTTGATCTTATCTAAAATTTTGTTATTGTGTTGCATTCTTAAACCTTATTCTTTGCATTATTTGTCAGGTTATGAATCTACATAATTACCTACAAATCTCTTTAACCATGTGAAAGCTTATTTCTTGAATTGATTTTAACCAAATCTCTTTAACCATGTGAAAGCTTCTTTCCTGAATTCATTTTAACCAACATGTGCGTTAACACACTACTCCTTGATATAGGATAATTCATCAATTTTTTTTTACCTATTGACTATTATAAAACCAAGAGTGAAAAAACATAATAGTATAGACAGCTTAAAATAAGCGATATTGAATCACATCTTTCCAACGGCATCATGACTAAATCAGTGCCTGTAGGAAACCAGAATGCAAGCCTTATAAAAAATTCAGGCTATTTAGACCGCCTGAGACTACTACTTGATATAGGATAATTCATCAATTTTTTTTTACCTAATGACTATTATAAAACCAAGAGTGAAAAAACATAATAGTATAGACAGCTTAAAATAAGCGATATTGAATCACATCTTTCCAACGGCATCATGACTAAATCAGTGCCTGTAGGAAACCAGAATGCAAGCCTTATAAAAAACTCAGGCTTTTCAGACCGCCTGAATTTTCCATTCCTCCCCTAACCTCCGAAGAGAAACAAAAAACAATCTGTACCGCAAACTCCCCAACCCGAAAAGAATCCTACAACATAGAAGATTATCTGTTTTGCGCACTCCGAAAATCTAGGACATGGACAAATATCATTAATATTGCAATAACCAATTAGCCACCAGGCCTTCTCCACCTTTGCAATGGCATGACAATTTCTGGATTGAGAATGCTGGTTTTGATTTGTTTACGAGGAAGGACTACATCTCCATTACTGTATACCTCATAAAAAAACATGGACATCCTCCCCTCATATGGTCATGTTTTCAATGCGAGGCCACTGACCAAACACTAGAGTGCCAACCAATGCTACTAATGCTACTTCCAGACACACAAGCGTGTTTCTTGATGCGCACTCCACTGATAATGGTGCATCGTCATAGTCTCACTTGCATTAATCGCACAGCCTGGGAAAATGGCCACATCTGGCCCAATGAAACAACCCTCACAAATCTCTGCAACGCTGTCAGCAATCACATTTCCAACAATGTTAACCCCAATTGTTAATTTAGGGAGGAGCCGAGCAGGAAAGACAATCGTGGATGAAGGAATGATGTGAACCATGCGTCCATGGTGTGAAAACGGAGGCTAAAGGTCACGGGCATTCATCGTCCATTGTAGTAATAACTCCTCATTTGTTATAAATGAACATTGGAAGGCTCCGAAATAAATAATCAAATTGATTGGATTTCCTTTGTCTAAATCATAGATGGCATGTCAAAGATCAGCATGGGAATATTTTGAATATTACCATAAGAAATGAGAGCAGGGATGATTGCATGGATCAAAACGTTAATATGTTCAATAATTTTGGTTTCGAATTTTTTCTACAAGAAAGTTCGATATGATTTAGATGTTTAACAAGGGTGTGCCCAAGGTTTTGCTGAAGAACATTCTCCTATTTTTTTCCATTTCATATCAAGTGCTTTCCTTTTTGTGTGAAATATTTTCAAATGTTTGGTGTTTCCAACATTTATAAAATTCCGTTCAAGAAAGCTTAGCTTTTGTTGTATTTTAAAATTTGGATTTTATGGTAAGATTTTTACCAATGCAGAGGTTCGATGTTAAATTTCGGTGAGCGTCTCATCTCAAATCAAATTAGAGTATTTTGTGGCCAATAATTCCTTTTCAGAAACAACATGATTTCTCGATATTTTGAGCCAAATCCTCCTAATGGATAACACAGGGATGTACAATTGTGACCAGAAATGTTCAAATGGATAATAAGCTTATTTTTTTTTATTGAATTAATATTAATAATTATTATGTCAGGCTGGAAAGTATCATTGAATGGCTAAAGAATAAATTTGAAATACTTTAAATAATACAAAACATTTACTCATATATATATATATAAACAATCAATCATATGTGCCATTCTATTTCGAGTTCTTCATATTATGGGAGGTTCATTTAAAGGCTAAGTTGAGGAAGATATAACTTTGACCTATTTTATAAGATTGGTTTATGAAGTTAGGCATGAATGCATATCATGAGTCGAAATATGTTGATTGAAAATATAAGGGATGTGAAGAATGTTGAAAATGAACGATATAAGAAAGAAAATTTTACTAAAGTACTTTTGCTGTAAATGTTTTTCTCAAATCTTATATTTTTTTCGTGTATTTTTATAGGAAATTGCTAGTCATATATATTGTTTTTGGTGATTCCAAGCATGTTGGTGATTCCAAGCATCGTTTTGAATTTTTCAAGCTTTTCTCTTCCAAATGCTTTGGTGAAGATGTCTGCAATTCGCTCATCAGTGGAACAATGACAGAGATGGATTGTTTTGGCCTCAACATGATGTCGAATGAGAGGATATGTAATATTGATGTACATTGTTCGATCATGGAACTCTGGGTTCTTGTCTAACTTTATTGCAAAGGTATTGTCAATCATGAGTGGAGTTGATTGTACTTGTTTTACCTACAAATCTTCAAGAATTTTCCCGAGCCACACAAATTCTTTTGTTGCCTCAGCCGCTGCCACATATTTTTCGTTTGTTGTGGAATCTGTTAGAACTGATTATTTGCGTGATCTCCAGGAAACAACTCCTGATCCAAGACTCATAGCATAACCTGAAGTAGATACTCCAGTTTCTTTGTATCCATCGAAGTCTGAATGAGAGTATCCAATCAAGTTGAAGTCACCCACCTATGTATATTTGATTCCAAAGTCTTGGGTTCCCTTCAAGTACTTTAGAACTCTTTTTTCAGCAAACCAATGTCCCTCACAAAGCTTTTGCATAAATTTGGAGAGGATTCCAATAGCAAATGAAATGTCTGGTGTGGTAGTAGTTAGGTAGTTGAGACTTCCTACAAGTTGTCTATACTTTGTTGCATCCTTGAATTCTTTTCTTTCAATGGATGTGAGCTTTAAGTTTTGTTCCATTGGAGTAGTCAGAGAATTGCATTCAGTCATGCCAAACCTATTCAACAGATCTCAAATGTACTTCTTTTGAGACAGGAATATGGATTTTAGATGTTGAGTTACTTCAATACTAAGATAGTAATGAACATAGTCCAAATCAGTCATTGCAAAACCTTTCCTCATTTCCTTCTTTATGGATGAAATGTAGCTTTCATTGTTCCCTGTCATCAAAAGACCATCTACATATACCACAAGATATACAACTGTTATTCCAACTTTCTTGACAAACAAAGTTGCATCATCAAGATCATAATGTTTGAAATTGAGTTTCAGAAGATGCTCAGTTAGTTTTTCATACCAGACTCAAGGTGCTTGTTTGAGGCCATACAAGGATTTCACAAGTTTGCATACTTTACGTTCCTATCCTTTCACAGAAAATCCATTAGGCTAGGACATAAAAACATTTTCTTTTATATCTCCATTCAAGAAAGAAGTTTTTACATCCATTTGATGGACTTTCCAACCGTTCTAAGCTATTAGGGCAAAGATTGTCCAGATGGTAGCCCATTTTGCTATGGGGGAAAAAGTCTCCTCATAATCGACCCCTTCCTTCTATACAAAACCTTTTGCCACAAGCCTGGCTTTGTGCTTCTCAAGTGAGCCATTAGATTTATACTTTTTCTTATAGACCCACTTGTAGCCAATTGGTTTGGTTCCCAATGGAGGATCAACCAACTTCCAAGTGCCATTCTTTATCAGGGCATCACAATCCTTTTGCATTGCTTCTCTCCATTTATCATAATAAGCAACTTCTTTGAAGGAGGTTGGTTCGAATTTTGTAGAGAAATTGAATTCACAATCATAAGAAACATCCATATCAAGAGGTGAATCAGAGTCATCTACATTACCTCCATTTTTCGGTTTAAATTTCTAGTTCCTGTCTTTCCAACCTCATCAGGATGAACACTTTCAAGTGTCTTTGTCGGCCACTTTGGAGGCATTTTCTCGGATAGTCCAGGCTGCTTCGTTGATTGAGTTGGGACTAAATCAAGATTGAGTCTCCCAATTCTATCAATCACATGACTCAAAGTATCATATGTTGTTGGAGTTTTATGCAGGGGAGAGAGTGCTTCAAAAGAAGATTCTATAGGTTGATCTAGTATAGGAATCTCCCCTTCAAGATTTGAATCTGATTATCAACTTTTTGAAATGATATTTCAGTTGTGAATCTATCCAAGTGATCAAGTTGCCTTTCAACATTATTGTCAGTTTTGGATGATTTAAGAAAGATTACATCTCTAGATACAACAAAATTTTTATTTACTTCATCATAGATATGGTATGCTTTGTACGTGTTTGAATACCCAAGGAAGTTAAACTTAGGACTTCTTGCACCAAGTTTGTTTCTATGTACCTTTGGTATCAAGGCATAACAGGTGGAACCAAAGACCTTGAAATGCTTTACCGAAGGAATGTGCCCATACCACATTTCATAAGGAGTCTTACTTCTGATAGCATGTGATGGACATCTATTGTTTATATATATAGCACATAGAACTGCATCAACCCAAAACAGCATTGTTACATTTTTTAAGAACAATATGGAGCATACCATATTTAAGATTTTCCTATTCATTCTTTCAGCTACATCGTTTTGTTGGGGATTATAAGGCACAATTGTTTGATGTTTGATCCCATGTTGGTGAATATAGTTTTCAAATTCATTTAAAGTATATTCTTTTCCATTATCAGTGCGAATGGAGCCAATATGAGATTGTGCATCATTTTCAATCCATGCATGAAAATTCTTGAATGTTTGAAAAGCATCAGATTTGTTTTTCAATAAATAAACCCAACACATTCTGGTGTAGTCATCAATAAATTTCATCATATATTTATTTCCATTTACAAAGGAACAAGCATTGGACCACATAAATCTGAATGAATGAGTTCAAGTTTTCTATATGCTCTTGAATGTGAATCATGAAAATATTGTTTGCTATGCTTTCATAGAATGCAAGCATCACATTACTTAAGTTTCCTAGGAATTGTAGGCAAACCAGTAACACCATTTTTCTTCAACAAGCAAAGGTTGTCATAGTTCAAATGTCCAAATCTAGCATGCCATAATAAACTTGATGTAAGTGTACCTTCTTCATAATGAGAATTGTATGAGAAATTTTGTGCACGAGCAGAGGTACCCTGTAGCTTGAGAAACCTTTCTTCTTGTTGGCTTGTTGGTGCCTGACCCAAGTTTATTTATGAGTTAGCCAAACAAATCCATAAACTACTAGCCCTTTCGGAAATAATCTGCAGAACGCAGACTGAGGTCTCATCTGAGGTAGTATGGGAGGGTGCTAGAACTAGGTTTTAGCACCCTTGGGATGTCTTGATGGGTCTTGGCAAGCTTGCGATCTCACTCTATGCACTTCTCTACTTCCGTAGAGCTATCTGTCCAGGGAAACTACCTTTGTGCAGCTTGAATGAAGAGCATGAATGTTCTTTGCCCTTTACTATGCTTATTATTGTTATAGATCTTGAATTAAATTAACTAGGACCAATACTTTCATTTATAATTCAACATAAACAGACATGCGTACAATCATAAATTGTAAAGAGATGCATAAACAGAAATATAGAAACAGATACACGATGTTCCAAAAACAACTTATCTTTATTAATGCTTTTTCCAGTTACCATCCACTTCCTACCCTGCGCACTTAGCTACAGAGGTCCACGCACATAGCTGCGGACTCAATTAGGCCTTTGTGCACAGCTGCAGAGCCTCTTCCTACCCACGACTCGAACTTACAGACTTAGAGCTTTGCTCTACTTATGCCGACACATTCTATATTAAGTTACAATATTTTTAGGGCGAACTACCTCAAATTCTTGCGCTTTGCGCTCATGTTTTGCGGGATCTTTATAGTACATTGACCCAAAATTGGGCTTTAAGCCCCAAAAATCCGCTACGGGGGGGATTCACTACTCGACAGGCCCCCAACGCACTCATCGTGACTCGTCCCGAGTCACTCGGTTGGTGTGGTGATCATTGCGCGAAGTTCATCTAGCAACCTCTGCACTTCGCTTATGTCCTCAACACATTCTTTCACTGTCCGCTATACTTGTTGTGTGCATATCTCTGATGCTTCATTGTCAGGTGCAATTCCCTGCTTGAGTGCATATATGCCCTGCATCTGTGCCATATTTCCCTCGATCTTGGTTGTGACTGTGAAAGCTTCCTCGAGCCAAGGTTGAATGCATGATTTCAGTGTTGCTTCTTTCTAGTGTGCAGCATCCACCTGTTCCTTGAGAGCCTAGGCCTCCTTAATTCTTGTAACGTGTTGAGTAAGGGCGACCGTCTGTGTGGTCCCTCTAACATTTTCATATGCCTGCTATAGCTGCCATGCTTCTACCTCCAGCTACTATATGGTTGGATCTTCCTGTAATAAGGTGAGCATGAGGAGGGACTGATCCAACAATCCTGCACAATCCTCTACTGTGTGCTCTATCACTTCCAACCCCAATTGAATGGCATGGTGCAAATGGTCTCTAACTTTTGCGTTGTAGAGGGCTGTGCCTTCAGTCACAGCTCAGTAATATGCAAGTTCAACTCCAACTGCACTTTTGTGGCCTCCTCTTGGGCCCTACGGAATCATGCCGCCATGTGATGAATCTTTTCGACTGCTGGGATTTCCGCTGGCACAGCCAGTTCTGGCATGCTACTACAGGCCTCCTCCACGGCCTGTTCCAATCCTTAGTTGTGTACAACCAATTCATCACACTGTAGACTAATATGTTCCATATCTCCCTTTTATTCCATTAATACTTGGAGGGTGCGACCTTCCCTGGCGTGGAGCTCAACGGTTACAACATCCTGTAGCTAGTATAGGGTTTCTTTGGGAAGGACAGCCAAATTCAACCCCTAGCCCCTCATGTCACCTTCGACTTCTGCTAAGACGGTGCCTACTGGTAACACAAAAGTGTTTATTGTGTAGGCTCGCAACATCTGCTCAGATTCAGCTGCATCTTTCACCATGTGCGATGTCATCACTCCCGGGGGTTGCACCTATAATTCCTACAACTACGCTTTGAGCACCCCCAACACAATTATCTGCTCTGTCAGCAACTCTTCCAAAGCATCCTTAGTGACATCGCGAATTGGCTCGCAATTTTCAATAAGGTCTCCCTCCATGGTCTTTGTTGTCTTTGTCTTTTTTCATGCAGTTGGCTTCTCCTGAACGTGTGGCCTCTTGAGTTCGATCAATTTTTTTGTAAGGTTTGGGTGTGCCTGTGTCTCAACCTCCCCTTATATGTCCTACTTCGTGGAAATTTCCTGAACTTCCCCAGTTTCTTCAGCGGGTGCGGTTGTGGTTTGTGTCGTCTACTCTATTTTTGCTACCTTAGCTACCTTCTGCTTTGTGGCCACTTCCTGTTCTTGATGCTTTCTCTCCCACAGCTTCACGATGCACAAATTGGTCTCCCTTTTCCTCTGTTGTGTTCCGATCTTCTCCAGTTCAGCCAAGTATGGGGAACGCCACTCTGGAGACCATGACGCCATCGCTTTGAAGATTGCATCATCTGTGGCAATGAACGATAGTTTTACCCATGCCCAAAATGGATCCTTGCGCACCCAGATATACAGGTTGTGCATATCCACCTTGAATTCTGTCACGCTTTGTAAATTTTTATATGCTGTCAGGGAAAATCGTGGCCTGTGGTTAATCCATGTTTATAAACTCCCTTGTATGAATGCTCAAAACACTTTTATCTTGCGAATCTCACACGTCTTTTATTGCCGAGAGTGAGGTGTACCTCATGGCCTCGGGTAGTTTCTTCTCAATGGTGGGAAACTAACTGTCTGTCGGCAGCTCCCCAGCAACTAGCAGGATGGATAAGAGCAACCACGTGTAGTGGAATGCCTTAGCATGCTCTTGGCCTTCCCTAGAATTCGTAAAAAATTCATGGTAGAGAAATTGCTCCCAGTTGAACTAGACCCCCTCTTCGCACTACTATGCTAATGCAATTACCGATGTTGGCACCTTGTTTGTGCGGCATTTCTTCACTAGCTTGCTAGCTAGCAGTTGAGTGGCTACAACACCCCTTTGTCCTTGATGCTCGCTATTACATACCCTTGCTTCCTCTTCTCCAGCTTGTATTTGGCCTTCATCGCTTTTGCGAGGGTCAAGTCGCCACTTTTTCCTGCTATGGCTACGAGATTGTTTCCTTTGATGGGAAACCATGAAATTCGGTGAATTAAGTCAATCATGATCGGAATCGGCTCCTCTAGCCAAAGATACTTGTCATCTGCTAGAAACAGTAGCTGCCGGATGACAAAAATTGTGATGGGAATCGGCTCCTCTAGCCAAAGATACTTGTCATCTGCTAGACACAGTAACCCAGCCTTCTCTACATCGCGTAACCATTTCTGCTGCAACAATTGCTCCACGAACACCTGTGGGAACTTATCGCTGTCTGCAAGGTCCTAGTCTTCGAACTTTATATTGGGCACCCGTCCCAGTGGTGGACTGTCAAATCTTATTTCATCTGGAAGTAGTGGGGTCTAAAGCACACTCTCTGTGGCATCCAAGTCCTTTGGTATCTTGACTTTCCCTTTCCACAGGGCGATGTAGGGGGGTAACTTTATCGCTGAAGGTACTTGGGAAACATTCTCTACCTCATCGTCCTGTGCCTGAATTTCGGCGATCAATGCTTCCAAATCTTCCTCCTCCTCTGTTTCAACGGTGACAGCTTTGCGCTTCCTCGTCATTGACAATTTACTAACTTGTGGGTTCTGTGGTGATACCCGAATTAGCCCCATTGGCTTCTTGTTTTTCTGTGGTCGCAGTGTGCATGGAGACTTGGGAACCTCTGGTGTAACTACTACCTCTCCAAGCTCCTCCTGGGGCTTTGGGGTTACTTCCACGAATCGCCCTCTGGTTCTTGCAGCTGTCATTGTTTCTACACTGGATTCATTCGGTCACATACTCATGGATGGAAAGGTAGCTTGGTGCTCAATACTCTGTATTGGCTAAAATCTCAAACAACCAAGTGTTTCCTGGAGGCCACCCCAAGGGATTTTATAGTAACGTTTTAATTTGAATTCGCCCATTCCATCCACTTCTGAGTCATTAATATCTTCTTGGCAGTAGATCATCCTGAATCTAGCTCTTAATTCTTGTGTTAATGGCCCGCCACCTACTCCTTCCTGCCTTAAATTAGACCTCTTTCCATGACCAATGACATCAACGGTCATTTTCCAGCCTACCTACATAGCAGCGCAGCCCCTTATGTGGGACCACAATCCCTGTGACATACTAGCCCTTCGCAGAACCTCCTCTCTGTGCAGCTCTCCTGTAGACTCATTTATAGTCTTGTGCCTTCTTTCAACTGCTTGGAGCACTGAGACTATGCTTCCTACAAATAGTCAGGTGGTCGCACCCCTAGTGCGAGGCTTCGATTTTCCTGCTAGCCTGGGCTGTAGCCACCCTTCAAATACCCTTGCATCTCGTACTGTGTCATGTTCTTCTTTGTATGGTACACTCCCCTGTTTAATAAGGTGCAGTCACAACCATGATATCGGGGTCACAACTCTTTCTAATGCAGTAACAGGGTTGGCCAGACTTGTTCTGATCATGCGTAGTTTCTCGTAGCCCGCTTACGTGACTTCGTTTTCCTGTTCACTGATTTCTTCATCCAATGCCATGCTTTCTTTTTTAGTCATGCCCATTCTTCATCGAGTTCGCGAAGTTTCAATCTCCCCTGCCGAATGGCTTCCTATAACTACCTAATTCTTTTACCCAAGTCCTCACGTCCTATCCCTACTATGGGAGTTGTGGTCTTTGATCCTTCTTTGTCCTCCTGGTTTCCTCTCTTCTTGTCAATGTTGGGGTCGTTTTCATGCTCCACTTTTTGCTTATGGTCTTATAGGCCCATCAAACCGTTGGTACGCGCAGGTCCCGGGCAGTACATCTCAACTGGTGAACTCTGTTCATGACTCCACATAGCTTTTTGAATGCTCTGTCGTGAACTGTTTGTGGAGTGCATCACCTTCCCTATTGCCGTGTAAGGTTCTAATTTTCGATCCTTAGTATAGGATGTGTTTGCACAACACGCATCTGCACCCATCGACACAGGTGGGCGTGCAAACTGCTTCATCCTAGTTTCCCGGCTCGCGTTCGTCGCTGGAGACTTCCAAATAGTAAGCGCATCCATCTACTACATTCGTGCCAATTTCCAATATTTTTCTGGTGTGTATTCCACAATCGCGTGAGTGTTACACGCAACGCCCATTCTAGCGCACCATACTGCTACTGTACTGGCACTGCCATTTCAAATTTTTCTAAGAATTCAACCAGGCCTGTCTCCCCATCATATGTTGGTAGTTCCCTTGCTTCAGTCATCACGCGCCATAGTGATCTAATAATCATGTTGCAATTCAGTGTTGTTACTTCATGCAACCAGTTCTACCCATCTGTAGTTGGGTTCACCCAATCCCGGTCTTGCATTATTATCTGGTAAATGCAATCCAGCTCATCGTTTCTATCATCATCGCACACAGGTTCAATGTAACGTGCTCCTTCGGCTGGATCCAATATAACTACTATGCGTAGGGACTTTTTCTCAAAAATCATCTTCCGCTTCTTTAGGTTGATGACTCCATTCATATCCATGGCCTAGTCTATTCCTAGCAACACGGGGTAAGGGTTGTTGTCATCAACAATCTCTATTACCTCAAAGTTCATCTACATGCTTGTGCCTTCGATGTCCACTCTTACCCCTTACAACCTTCCCATGGGCAAGATCTTTTGTTGGTTCACGATCCGTAATTGAATAGGGGACCACTGTAATGCGGGCCTGCCAATGTATTCCCATGTTTGCTTTGGTAACACATTCATGTCTAAACTGAGGTCTAGGATTACCTGATCCATTTCATATTCGCCATTCTGCGCCGTTAATCTCATCTCCCTCCCGGTGCACAATGAATGCCTTCCCAGTTTCCGAACTATGCATGGTTCACCCGACCTTACGCACCTATTGATCAGCTCTTGTAGTCCTTTAACTGCATTATTGTTGCGTAGGAGCTTCATGCATGTCTCTAAGAAGGTAGTAAGCATAGAAGGATCCATTCTTGGCTCTGGTTGACCCTTACTACCTAAAGTAGAGACCTCTGCAAAGCTCTTCTTAGCTTCCATAAACGTCTCCTTTGCGCATTCCAAGTCAAAATCAAGTTCCTTTATAGGAGACTTACGAACCCATGTATCTTCCTCGGGTTGCTTTCCCTTATATTCCCCTGTGGTCACACCACTCCTGAGCACCATATTCACATTTGGGTCTTCTTTGCGTGGTTCAAACCTCATCATTTGAAAATTTTGCATCGGAGTAGGCTAAAGTACCCCTTTCTCTTACATCTGTGTGATTAATGTAGGACAATCTACTGCTTCATGATCAAACTGAGCATAATATGAACAATATATTCTCATTGGGTTGGTGCAATCGCGAGCGTAGTGCCCTAGTCCTCCGCAATTGTAACAGGTTAATTATCCGCGGCCCTTTCCTAGCCCCATTCCTCCTCGGCCTCGGCCTCACCCTTGAAATCTACTGTGCACCATTCCCGCTGTTGGGTTGAGGGCTCGCATTTCTAGCCGCATTTGATAAGTTGGGGTCCTATCCATCATTAACTCATAGCTCTGACATGTATGCTCATCGTGGCCCACTGATCTATAGAAATTAGAAAATAGTTGCTGTGGAGTTTGTGTATACTTCTGCAATAGGTGACAGTTGTTCGTTGTGTGCTTTCCTCCCACTTGACAGATCGCGCACCAGAGAATAGGTGCCGCACTTGGCCCTGACTATGCCTCTAGTCTCAACAGCATTGGTCCCCCTCCTGCGAAGTAGTTCGTGAATACTGGACAATGATCCTTGTCGTGGCCGTGGCCTTTACATTTTAGGCACCACACTTCTTCGCGCACCTTTGGTAGGGGTGCCCTATCCTGCTTCAAACTATGCATTTCCAAGCATAGGTTTTGTAGTTGCACATGGATATGTTGGACTCCCAATCCCTGATCTTGTATCAATGTTTCATGCAACCTCATCACCATTTCCAGTGCTTTGGCATGGGTTGAAAGCTTCTGCTATGACAGTGTCATCCTTAGGTGTGGTGTCAAAGATGCCACAAACCACATGCAATTTTGCACATCTGTTAGCGTCATATTAGCCTCGCGGATCATAATCTTTAGTCTCTGATCCAAATCCCAAGGGGTCTAACCTATAAGCATCATGATCTCCTTAAATCTGATGATTGACCATGTCTCTGATTTCGGTCAACTAAATTCTCTATTTAGCACATTCTGTATCTCTGCTATTCCTGCATTTGGGTGATCATTCGATTGCTTGATATACCAGGTCAACACATGGTCCTACAATGCACTCACCAACATGGCCTTCTTAATGTTGTCATCCGTGACTCCTTAGGCATCCCACACTACTCTTACCACGAACCATAACTGGTCTAAATCCTCATTCCCTACTCCTCTGAATACGGGTAGCTTGATCATGCTCGCCATGTTGAACTGTTGGTTGGGTGGAGGTGGAGTGGTTGAAGATGGAGGTGAAGTAAGTGAAGTGGGTGATGGCGTAAGTGGAGGTGATAACTGCAGAATGTGCTGCCTTATCAAATTGACCGCACTTCTCAGGGAAGCCCGATTGTGCTCTTCCTCGCTCGCTCGCAAGGGTGAAATTAAAGGACTGTTTCATAACCCTTCAATCCCTTTGTAGATCTTTCTTCTTCACATTTTTCCAATCATTAATGTATTCACATAACCTGCTTCTCACATAACAGCATCCTAATCTAGGTATTCATGGATTTGATGTACCTACCTTGCGATCCCTTAAGAAAACGTTGTTCTGCTTCGCTATAGCTCACAGTTGTGTCGATCGTGAACTCAGTGATAAACCCCCCTGTTATCTGGTCGAGCCAATGGTCCACGACGTGCACTATATTATCTTCTGATGCCTCTAGTCTGCATACTAACTCCAGAGTCTATTGAGCTTCAAAATTACTCTTTCCCTAACAACTCTTCTAATTCATTTTCTTTATTTTTCCATCAAAAAGATGCATTCTCATCACCAATGACCGGTATATACTGTCTTGAGGAGAAAATTTAGTGATTTACATGTTATGCTTTTATGTTTTTCTATTTGAATAAATTTTTTTATAATAGCTATGGAATGTAGCCTATTCTACAGCTAATCCATTGTTCCACAGCTACCTTTATGCTGTAACAGGTTCCAGGTTTCAGAAGGAGAAACTAGCTACATGGGAAGCTTGGAAATCATCGTGACATCGACCCTATCCTATTCATTTAGCCCAAGTCGACAAAGAATATGGCATAAGACTACAATCAATGGATAAGTCAAACGTAGAGAGGGCGAAGGTAACATGACTCTGTTTCGTGGTTAACTAAGACGTTTCAAAGTGATGGGAAATGTTATCGAGAAAAACTATCTGTACCTACGGACTCCAACACCCACCTATACAACTGAATCCAATAGCCACCATGTCTTTGATTTATGTCTCCAGTGGCCGGGGAAGAAATTTTGCATACCTTTCTTCTACATGTTTGACTGCATGTTTTTATCCACAAACAGTTATATGATTTTTCTTATAAATACCTGTGTAAAGGAATAAAGAAGTTAGTAGTGATAGTAATAGTTTTATTGTGAAATCGAAGTTCTAGACTGTAATTTGTGGGCATTTTGTGTCCCTATTTTTAATATGAAGACCGCATGTTTTATGAAAATCTGAAGGAGTTTTCTTGGAGTTGATTGAGCAAGCATAGCCTAATCAGTTGTAGAGGGCCCCTGCACTAAAGAAGGTTTCATTTCATCTTATTTTCTTCTTCTTGTTAAATTGTAAATTCATCATTTTCTTTCACAGTTTTTATAATCATTTTCTTACTAACAATATTCATAATGAAATTTCCATCATTTTCTTATTAACAATGTTCATAATTTAGAGTAGCTTCCATTTGCTTGATCTATTTTTGGTTTTTATCAACAACTTAGAAGATATTACTCAATAGTTACTTCATTCACTGTTTTGCTAATTTAAATTCTCAATTAAACTTATTAGTGTCATTTACCGTCTTTCTCATTTCATTTTTAGTTTACTGACTCATCAAATTAATGAATGTTTATGGATAGCCCTTCAAGTTGATAATTCATCCCTAACTAAATGGTTGAACATTTCATTTATGCAATGCGCTATTGATGCATCTCTGTATTTGTTTTCTCTTAGATTAATGAAGTACATAATTCCTTAAATGTCATCCAAAGGAGACTTTCTCCCAAAATTGAGAGACAGAGTAACTAAGTATTTCATTGAGTTTTATTTCTGTAATTAATTAGACATAAATTGCAAATTTCACTTTCAGTTTTAATTCATGATTTGGAAATAATGGTAAAACAGGAATAGAAGCTTTGTTTTCATTTCTTGCTTAATCTTTGCTTCCAAGTCTTTCTTAGCTCGTTTTTCATTTCTTTCTTAAGCTCTATTTTCATTTTTAGATTTTGAGTAGTTTTCACGAAAGTTATATTTAAGTTTTTGATAATTACATTGTAAATCATTAGCAATTAAAACACCAAAACCCCCCCAAAATAAGATAAAACACAAAAACAATGAACTAAGATGGGTTATCTAGCACAAACAGTGCACTACACTTCATCAATTTACGATACCCGAATTGATAATCTATGTAGAGCAATTTAGGAGACTAAATTGACCAAACAGATTCCACACTATTGGTTGATCGAGCTTGTACCTTCCCTGGCTATCGGTTAACCTTGCAATCCAATCATACAGCTCTGAAGAGAAGGTCATGAAGAAGATCTCGTGGATTTTCGTAAATACATAGCGATCCAGCCACCTCTTCTCGGATATTTATGGAGTCCTGTTTTCCTGTGTTACAAACCTGTGAAGCTTCTGATCCAACCATCTTCAATTTCCTTCTTCGTAGGGTTCTAGTGTTTTGACATCAAACATCCTTTAGGCATATTCCGATCCCAGTAACAGAACCATTTGTTGGCTTGTTGGGGCCTAACCTAGGTTTAGTCGTGAGTTAGCCAAACAAATCCCTAAACTACCGGCCCTTTCGGCAGTAGTTTACGGAGCACGAACTGAGGTATCACCTAAGGTATTATGGGAGGGTGCTGGAACCAAGTTTCCACACCCTTGGGATGTCTTGATGGGCCTTGGAAGGCTCGCGATCTCACTCTACAGACCGTGCTACTTCCACGTAGCTGTCTGACCAGGGAAATTACCTTCGCGCAATTTGAATGAAGAGCATGAATGTTCTTTACCCTTTACTATGATTATTATTATCATAGATCTTGAATTAAATTAAGTGGGCCCAATACTTTCATTTACCATTCAACATAAACAGACATGTGCACAATCATAAACCATAAATAGATGCATAAACAGAATTATAGAAATAGATACACAATGTTCCAAAACCAACTTATCTTTATTAATGCTACTTCCAATTACCATCCACTTCCTACCCTACGCACTCAGCTGCAAGGGTCCGCGCACACAGTTGCAGACTGTACTAGGCCTCTGTGCACATAGCCGTAGAGCCTCTTCCTACCCACGACTTAGACTTACAGACTCAGAGCAATATCGCATTCAAAAACCCATATCACTTTAGATCCAGACTCAACCAAAAACTGTATTCTATAGTTAGAGCCTCGCTCTATTTATACATTCCCATGGTTCGCGGACCATGGGTAGGATGACACATTCTAAATTAAATTACATTATTCTTAGGGTGGACTACCCTAGGTTCTTGCACTCCGTACCCATGTTTCGCGGGGTCTTTATAGTACATTGACCCAAAGCTGGGCTTTAAGCCCAAAACATCCACTATGGGTGGGATCTGTTGCCCAACACTTCTTCTATCCTCCTCATGACAAGTGAGTGGTCAAATGATTTTCTCACCTCAAGCTTGCCATCAAACATATGAATGGAGTGACCTTGCTGGCAGATGTAGACCAAGGACAACAAGTTTCTCCTCAATTGTGGGAGATATAGAACATGATGTAGAAGAAAGTCTAGAAGACCAAGCAATTGAAGCCTGATTATGCCAAGCTCTGATGGCTTGAGTTTTTATTGGTATGCAAAGTATATTGCTCCATCATCAATGTCAGTAAATTCTTCAAAAAACTCTTTTCTATGAGTCATTGATGCACCGAAACGCCGGTGCCAAATCTGCTTAAAAAGACAATCGATTCAAATAGGAAAAAACTTTGTTTACATTTAAAATGCAGAATGTCGAAATGGAAACCCTGTTTATATTTAAATTGGGGAACTGAATTCTCTATCCGCTATACAATGCGCAGCCTCCGATTCTTTTCCCTGCGCATAACAATCCCACTACTATTTGATGCCAACAGAACATTTACGTTTTCATATATGGGTTGCACTTGTGGCAATTTACAAACATCAATATTTATTCCAGCGCAATCAAAAAAACCGTGACACCGGTTAAACAAAAACAGAGGACGAGAACCTCCCCCTATACAACATTATTACCATACCCAAAGACTCCAGATTCATTTATTCAATTCATCCACCGGTACAGTGGGTTCGATATCCAGCACATCAAACTTAACCTACGCTAAAAGATCACACCCAAACCAAAAAGCCATCAACCGAACATCCGTTCCTATCTTTATTTGATTAAACGACAATACAACAAACCCAGGAATACGCTGGTTCAACCCCGCCCTCTCATCAGAATATCACACTCGAAATAAAAACCGAAAACGCCCACGCCACATATGTGGATTTATTATTTTATCACCAAAATCCTTAATGTTACACGCTCCCATATCTAACAGAAAAGTAAACAAAACGCAGAACGCCGGTCTTCATTTATTTTACATGCTACCTGACATCAACAGAAAGAGAAAAATAAACACCGATCCCATCTCTTTCTCCTTTCTGATTGTGGCACATCAGACTTTGACATACAAAGAATCACGCTATCGCTCGGATTTTAAGCGGATTCCTTTCAATCCATCCGTCCTCTGCCAAATATCAGTTAGATTTTAGATGCAGGTTCAGTGATTGCCCCATTTCCGGTCCAACGCAGCTGCCTTTGACACACTCGGCGGTCAGTACACCTGTTTATAGCCTGTTGCCGGATTTCAAGCGCTCCTGAATCAAGATCTCCCAGAAGAAACCGGCGTTGATCACTCCAAGAATCTTCAGTTTGCCATTTATTTCCCTAAATACTCTAACAGAAGATAAGGTGACATGAATTTATTTAAACAGAATATGCGCCTAACAAATCAACACCAAATAGGAATATTTTTTAACTATTACAACAATAACTAACTGAACATGACTCTACCAGCAACAACAGCAAGTAAAATACATTTTTCAAGCCACAACATGTGGGCAATCTCCCACATTGCTGGCCCGTTCCGATGCTCCTGCATCAGACTCCCGAAGAAGAAAAGATTGGTTCTTTAAACTCTCAAGAGTTATGCCATATTTCTGCAATTCAGTTGCTGTTAACCAACTGGAATCTTCCACTGGTTGCTCCTTCCACTTGACAAGATACCGAAAATATGTCTGGCCTCAAGTTTTCTTGAATATCCGCTGATCTAAAATATCTTCAACTTCTTTCTGGAAGGTTTTTGGTACCTGTTCTGCCCAATCCACGGTCTGAACTTCATCATCTGTAGCTTCAGTCTGCAATTCTATTTCTGCCTCTCTGAATGAATACAAGTCTGCAATATTAAAAATGGGAGATATTCCGATCCCTTCTGGTAGCTCAATCTCATATGCATTGGCTGAAAACTTCCTTTTGATTTTACATGGCCCTATCTTCTTCAGTTTCAGCTTGTTGTAAGTTTTTGTAGGAAATCTCTCTTTCCTCAAATATGCCATGACTAAATCTCCCACTTGAAATTCTTTTTCTCTTCTTTTCAGATCTGCCTTCTGTTTGTATTTCTTGCTGCTTTCCTGTAGTTTACCTTTAACTTCTTCCTGTAGCTTTTGCATTTGTTCAACAAAATCTTCAGCACTTGCACTTCGGGTTTCTTGTTTCCCCAAGTCTCTTAGCTCATATACTCCTCTCGGATGCATTCCAAACACAATCTAAAATGGACTCATTCCAGTGCTTCGGTTTGGTGTGTCGTTGTAAGCAAATTCAACTTGCGCTAATGCCAAATCCCACTGTTTGGGATTTTGATGTACCAAACTTCTTAATATATTCCCCAAGCTTCTATTTACAACTTCAGTTTGACCATCTGTTTGAGCATGGTAAGCTGAACTAAAATTGAGCTTAGTTCCCAGTTTCTTCCAAAGTGTCCTCCGGAAATGCCCTACAAATTTAGTGTCTCGGTCTGATACAATACTTACAGGTAAACCATGCAATCTTACAATCTCTGAAAAGAACAAATTTTCTATGTGTGTGGCATCATTAGTCTTCTTACAAGCAATAAAATGAGCCATTTTAGAAAATCTGTCTACAACAACATAAATAGAATCATTTCCTCTCTGAGTTTTTGGTAAACCCAAAACGAAGTCCATACTCACTGCATCCCATGGTCGATCCGGTATGGGCAATGGCTGATATAGTCCAGTATTTTGACTCCTTCCTTTGGCATATTGGCATACCCTGCATTTCTCAACAAACTTTTTGACATCAGTTTGCATTTTAGGCCAATAATAAAAAGCATTCACCTGAGCAAAAGTTTTGTCTTGTCCAAAATGACCAGACAATCCCCCACTGTGCTTTTCTTTAATGATGTTCTCTGTCATGGAACATTTTGGGATGCACAATTTGTTGCTTTTAAATAACAGGCCTCCTTGAACAAGGTAATCCATCCATTGACTTCTGTTATGGCTCACTGGATTCTGCATTGCTGTGTAGATGTCTTTAAAATCCTCATCGTCCTTGTACATTTCTATCATTTCGTAAAAACCTACAACACCCACTTTAAATTCTTGCAAAAGAAAACTTACTCTGCTCAATGCATCCACTACTTTGTTAGACTTACCACTTTTATGCTTTATTACAAAAGTGAAACTTTGCAGAAATTCCACGCACTTGGCGTGCTTCTGATTTAGCTTTGGCTGGTTATTAATAAACTGCAAAGCATGGTTATCTGAATATAAGATGAACTCCTTCGGTAGCAAGTAATGTCTCCATTTTTTTAATGCCTGCACAATAGCGTAAAATTCTTTATCATAAGATGAATATTTTTTCTTTGCATCATTTAACTTCTCGCTGAAATATGGTATTGGCCTTTGCTCTTGGCTTAGCACCGCACCAACTGCTTCTCCACTTGCATCGGTTTCCACTTGAAAAACATTCTCGAAATTTGGTAAGGCTAGAATAGGCTTTTCTGTTATCTTTCTTTTCAGCAGATTGAAACTCCTATCAGCTGC
>APFE030103806.1:0-14817 GCA_000404065.3 Pinus taeda | reverse complement strand
AGATCTTCACCAAAATATTCTTGCCTGAATTGTCTTGTCAAAGCTTCTACTGAGAAAAGAGATGCTGGTGGCACATATCCTCTGTTAGGATTATTCTGCTTTGCCAGTTTTGAACTTAACTGATTTACCAACAATTCTTTATACATTTCTTTCAGCTGGGGATCTGTCGCTGCCATCATTTGTGCAAAGAAATTTCTTGTTTGTTCTTCTATCTTGGGTTGTTTCATCATATTTAGAGAATGACACTGGCAGACATCTCGATCATTGCAATCACAATTATCTTTAAAACATTCTAAACAGTGGGGATCATTACAATATTCATCCTCAGAATCAGAATTAAATCTACTTACATAATCTGATTCTTCTTCACTAGTGATTTCTTCAAAACTTTTAGGCAAATTCAAAAATATTTACCTTTCCAGATTTATTTTTGTAGAAGATTTTCTTCTTACCTTTCTCTGATTTATCTTTCTTTCTATCTTTTTGTAAGTCTGGATAATTTGGGGAAATATGTCCTTTCTGGTTACAATGGTAACACTTGACTTCCTTCTATCTAGAGTATAGTTGTGTCTTTTTGTTATCCTTTGGTTTTTTTTGATGAATGATTCTTTTGCCAAAAAAATTCCTTCTAGAGTGCTTCTTTTTCTTGTAAACACTTTGTTGTCTTCCCCCTGAATTTTTAGGGGCAGAAAGATGCCATTTTTTGCATAGTTGTTGATACCCATGTGGATTTATTGGATTTGTGGCTGCTTGAGAAATTTTCATCTGTGAGCAGACTTCAACAATTATTGCTTTAATTGCTTACCGAATAACTCCAAATTTGTAGTCACCAATCTTTCCAGGTAATTTGGTGACTATGGCTTGTGAAACCCATAATGGTAAATAAGAGATGAATATTTCTTTCCATTTTGGTTCAAGAATGAGTTCAGGAGATAAAGTATGCAACCTGTGTAGGAACTCATTAAAATATTCATCAAAATGCTGCATATTATGGAGTTTCATAGCAACCAAAGTAATAGTAGTTAAATCATTGTTAATCTGTGGAAACCTAATGAAATATACAGTGATGCCATAAAGTAAACAACCAATCATATTGTTTACAGGGAGTGATGTTGTCGGGTCCATGTATACACTTCCATCTACATTCAAAACTTATGAATTTTCCCATGTTTTTAACAGAGTGGGATCTTAGAATGTTTCAACTTTTAACCATGAGTCTTCAAACCCTCCAATAATTCTTCTGGTAGAATTAAAAGGTCCAATATCGTTAGCCAAATAAGTTCTATAAAAAACAGGCATAGAATGCAAAACTGACAAAAGTTTTGCCTGAGTGCAATTATCTATATTCCACAAATATGTGGAAGATGCAGACCAATATTTATGATATTCAGATTTAATCAAGTCTCTTCTGTCTGGGGCAGGGCTCCAGGTAGAGTTCCAGGTAGATCTGGATGTGGTTGCATGGACCATATGATCTTCAGGAATGTTAAACTGAGCTTTATCTTGAGGAGAAAAATTTTGTACATACTCCTCAAGTTTTTCTAGGGAAGGTTCCTCATCATCTATCTCTATCTTATGCAACCCAGTATCTTCTTTGTCTTCCTCATCATACCACTATTTTCTTCCTATTTCTTCTTCTTTTACATTTTCCTCCTTTGCATTTTTCATTTTGATCCATTCTGTCAAAGAGGAACTGGTTGATGTACTAGAATGTGAGGATGTTATGGGATTTGATTTTAGATGTCCAAAATAACTTGGGGCAGCAAAAAGACTATATGGATAAGAGGTTCCTCGTTTGGTAAACTCTATTTCTACAGGTTGTTTTATAAGACTTGATACTGAACCAGAGATAGTGTAGGGCAACTGTGATGAAGGTTCACTGAACAAGGTAGTGGATTTGTAAGAGTCTGATGAAGGCTTCTTCTTCAATAATTCAACAGAATTGGAAACATTCAAAACTTGCTTCTTTATAACATCAAGACTGGAATTTACTCTAACAATTTCTTTCCCATGAACTATCGCTACATCAACTATCTTCTTTTCTGTGGATATCATGAGATTATCCAACCTTTCAGCGATATGTTTATCATTTTCTGCTAAAGTCTTGACATTATCATTCAAACAAACCAAAGCATAATCCTGCTTTTGCAACATTCTATTCATTAAGTTTTTTAGAATGTTATTCATTTCTTCTATGGATTTATGCCGGTTTCTCAGATATTTTTCCAAACTAGAAAGAGCAAGATTAGTCCAGTTTGTGGCAAGGACAAAGTCTTTCACCGAGTCCTCTATCTAGATTGGGAAAAGTTTGAAGATTTTCCCATCATTTTTTCTGATGACAAAATTTTTCCAAGGTGGAAAGTCATTGTCAGTTTCATAGATCTGTCCATCAAAAAGTTCCCATTTATGTTTTGCAAGGGAACCAGATGTTTCAAAGAGTAAATGGGAATCCATTAGAAAACCAACTCGACTTTATGTTGTCAATTCCTCCACAATCTTTACCACCAGAGATGGTAATGTCCATACAATCTTTCCAAAGTCACAAGCTGAGTGTGGTGGACCTCCTGTAAATATTTCTACATCTGTAAATACTAGTCCCACATTTTCAGTTGATCCTACATTTCTCCATACTGTAAAAAAATTAGTTCTGAGTGAAATTGTTTCCTCCAGTAATTCCCTACCTGTTGTCTGTGACCATCCACACTGTTCTAAAACTTTCTGTCAATTTTCTTGACCTCCACCAAATCCACATGGTAATATTGAAGATGACAGAAGGAGAATAAACATGATTAGTTTTATACCAGATAAAAATAAATCTGAAGAAGAATATACTAAGACAAATTTCTTCAACATTCATGAAGAAATAATTATTCAGTCAACACATAAAAACAACCATCAGGGTTTAGGTTTCACAGATGGATCAGAAATTCCATCATACAGAGAAAATCCCAAAAATAAAATTCCAACGCATGTGGAAATTTCTTCAGATAATGAAATTTCTGCCTTTCTGAAAATCTATAAAGGAATTAGTCCATATGATCCTGACAATCAATGGAAAAAGAAAATGTTTAATTGGGACATTTTCACACATAAATCTAAAAGCAGATATGTTGAAGAACTCGGACTGCTACCTAAAGAAGAAAGGAAAAATTTCAACATTTAGAAAAATGAGGAATGGAGAAAAAGGATGAAATCCAACAATCAATGGATTTCCTTTTATGAGTGGTATTATCCTTCCTCTAATCAGATAGAGGAATCCTTGAGGAAAAGTTTCTTAAATCAAGCTAGGTAGAAGAGAATTCTAAATGTTGATAATTTTGTAGCAGAAAAGATGGAATCCAATCCTGTTACTATTCCATCTCCCCTTGTGACTCTAGAATTTTCGCCAAAAATACAAAGAATGTTATCCAAACCCAACCTACCCAGAGATTTGCAGGCCATAAGGGTGAAAGGAGAAAAATTGATAAAAGATACTTGCAGGGAGAGAGATGACTCTTTGAGTGTTCTTGTAATTACCAATTTTATATCAGTAATAAAATGGTATCAGAGCCAAGTTGCATTTCGTTTGAGCATACTGTTGGGAACATCTGAGTTTTCTTGAGTCTCAATAATGTCTATTGCCTGTTAAGTCAAGGATGGCATCTATGGCATTTGAAGACTAGGAGATTAGAACTTCTTTCCAGGACGAACCACGAAATCTGCTCTGTTTACGATCACAATACTGATCAATATGGTACATAGCATTCTGAAGATTTATATCTATTACTCTGAAGTTGCATAAGTGAGTTGTTTTCTACTATACTTAATTCTTCACTCTGTCATGGATTCTTTATTTGTATATAGTTCTCGTCATGAATTTGGGGATAAATCTGTTGAAGATATTCTAAAAGAACAAGAAGAAGCGAATATAGAGAAAAGAAACTCATCTGTTACAGAGTCTATAGTTCTTGATAAGTCTGTTAATCTATTTTCAGAACCTGTTGCATCTGATTCTTGGACTCTTCCAAAAATAGATTTGAAAAATGTTTACAAAAACTTAGGATTACTGGACTCCATTCAGTTCTAGAGATATAAGGTCAAAGAATAAGTTTTGCAAACAATCTCAAATAACAATATCCTCCATTATCTGAATACCATAAATCAATCCAAGTTTGATGCTGCCAGAAAAGCAGGCTATAATTTTGCCCATTTTGGCCACGTCCAAATAGGTATCTAGCCTCTACGCTGAAAAGGCCAAGATGTTGCCTTTTTCTCTTGTGTTTTTTATCGAAGATGGAGAACTTTTCCTAAAGCCCTTATTGGTGGATGCCAAGGGACCCTTGCCTATGGCCCAGCCTCATGGTCATGCTTTCCTGATTTCTTCATAGCCTTAACAAATCCAAATGCTATAAATGCATTGATGTTAGGCATACAAACACATGGTTATGATGATTTTGACGATGATAGTAAAAACATAGCCATATGGTGGTCCTCAGTAGTCAAATTCTATAAAAACACTACTCCTTCTATGGTTAAATCTGTCTCATCACAATCTGAATTCACCACTTTAATCACCCATGATTATGGCATGAATCTTATTACACCCCATATGATTCCCTGATCTGAATTGAAACCTCCTTCTGAATGGGTTACTAAATGGGAATCTGTCAAAAAACCAACTCGAACTTCTCCTGTCAATACCTCCACAATCTTTACCATCAGGGATGGTAATGTCCATACTATCTTTCCAGAGTCACGAGCTGAGCGTGGTGGAACTTTTGTAAATATTTCTACATCTGTAAATACTAGTCCCACATTTTCAGTTGATCCTACATTTCTCCATACTGTAAAAAGATACTTTTGAGTGAAATTGTTTCCTCCAGTAATTCCCTAGCTGTTGTATGTGACCATCCACACTGTTCTAAAACTTTCTGTCAATTTTCTTCACCTCCACCAAATCCACATGGAAATATTGTATATGACAGAAGGAGAATAATCATGATTACTTTGATACCAGATAAAAGTAAATTTGAAGAAGAATATACTAAGACAAATTTCTTCAGCATTCATGACGAAATAATTATTCAGTCAACACAGAAAAATTGCCATCAGGGTTTAGGTTTCACGGATGGATCAGAAATTCCATCCCTTGGAATCAAAGTTGTTTGTCCAATTGTCATAGGTATGGATTATGCTATGTACTTGGGAACACCTTTCTTTCAAAATTTCTAGAAACATGGTGCAAATTTTGACCAACAAACGAAGAGGTTCGGCTATTTTCTAGAATTGGAAGGTAAGGAATTATTTTTCCCTTTCATAAATTCAAGCTCACCCAATAGAATAAAACGAGTTGAAATATTGGAGAATTTGTTAGAAAAGACGGAAAAGAAGAAATAAATCCTAAGGATAGATGAAAATATGGAACAAGGAAAATTTGATAAAGAAATAATGGATCTCAGAAATAAGTTTCTCAAATGTTGTTTAGAGGATCCTAATGCTTTTTGGCATGTAAATAAGCATGAAGTTGAGCTACCATTAAAAAAGGATTTTAATGGAAAACTCATAAGATCAAAGGCCATTCCAATGAATCAAGATCAGTTAACCCTCTACAAAAAAGAGATCAATGAACTCTTAAAGAAAGGTTTGATCAGGAAAAGTAAGAGTCCAATAGCTTGCTTTGCATTCTATGTTAACAAGCATGCTGAAGTAGCCAGAGGAAAGCCCGGACTAGTAGTAAATTATAAACCTTTGAATAATCTACTTGACTATGATGCCTATCCTCTTCCAAAACCATCTACCATCTTGGCACAGATCTCTAGGTCAAATATTTTTTCTAAATTTGACTTAAAATCAAGATTTTGGCAGGTAGGGATCAAAGAATCAAACAAATGGAAGACTGCTTTTTCAGTACCAGAAGGCCATTTTGAATGGAACATAATGCCTTTTGGGTTGATAAATGCCCCTTCAGCCTTTCAGCGCATCATGGATGAAACCTTTGAAGGTATGGAAAATTTTCTTAAAAAGTATATTGATGATATTTTAATTTATTCAGAAGATATTCCTGCTCATATCAAGCATTTGAAGATGTTCCTCCAGAGAGTAAAAGAAAAAGGAATAGTTCTTTCTGAATCAAAGATGAAATTATTTAAGACAATGCTAGACTTTTTGGGATACAATATATAGTTTGGCTCCTACCAAGTAATCCAGAGGATTTTGAATTTTATTGATAATTTTCCTAATGAAATTTTAGATAAAACGTAGCTGCAGAGGTTTCTAGGAAGCCTTAATTATGTATCTAAATTTCTTCAGCATTGCGCCCAAGAAAGAAAACTTTTGAACCAAAGGTTACAAAAAGGACCGATCCCATCGAATGAAGAATGCACTAAAGCTGTTCGGAGAATCAAAGTAAGGATCTTCAAAATACAGCCTTTAAGTCCAATACAAGAAAACTGGAAAAAGGTAATCATGACAGATGCTAGTAATATTGGATGGGGAGATGTTCTTTGCCAAGAAAATCCAGAGAAAAAGAAAGAACCTCTAGAAATCTATCGATATGCCTTTGTTTTATGGTCTACAACTTGGAAAAATTGGGCAAGCCTCAAGAAAGAAATCAGAGCAGTTTGTCTAGGAATTGAAAAATTCAAAGATTTTGTTATCTATACAAAGTTTTTAGTAAAGGCTGATTGTCAGGCATTAAAATTTGCCATCCAAAAATGTGATTTTGAAGATGCTGCAATGGTAAGATGGATGATGACACTCAATCAATATAATTTTGAAACTGAATTCATTCCTAGCCACAAGAATTCTTTTGTTGATATGCTATCCAGGGAATTCTCAGAAAAGAATTCTATTCATTCTTTAGCCTGCAATTTCATAAGAAGAGTCAAAGATTGTGTTGAAATAGAAACCCCTTATGGATGGGTTAGGTATCCCAATATCAGTCGTACCATGCTATTTGATCATGATGATGAATGGTACCCAGTAAAAGAGATAAGGTGGAGAGAAGGTATTCCCAATCTCTGGACTTGGGATGATCAAGAAGTTGAAAATGATTTGGCCATTCAAGAACTTGATTATTTGGCTCATATTGGGAACATCGCTTATGAAATTTACTATGAAGATGATAACAGAATTGGAAATTGCAGACTCATAATTAAACAATTCAACAATCCTCTTAGAAGGACTGATTTTGATCTAGAAAGACAAAAGTCCGCTTTCTTCCAAATGATGATTTTAGAAAATATCTCTTGCAATTTCTTCTATCATCTCCAATTTGATTTTAGCTATGAAGACTGGCCAACAGAAAGAATGAATCAAGAAGATCCTCTCCCAGATTGGTTTATAGACTGGTTGAAAATCTATGGTCTCAGTGCTATCCTCAACGTGCCCTATCAGTTCACACGGTTGAAGATTGATGGTTTTTCTGTACCCGGCTCACTCCATACTAGAGTTTTCTATAAAAGTCTTAAAGATGTCATGGAAATAGAAGATATCACTTTCCTAAATGCAATAAGGAGATGTGGTCATACTCACTGGTTCGTAAGCCAAAGGATTCGTGCGAGGCAACTTGCCTCAAGCACTGATCGGACCAGAATGGAATACAATGACTTTCATCATCAATCAAATACAGACGATAGTCCTTTTGAAGAAATTAATTTTCTTCAACCTCTAGAAAATCATGAAGATCAGATTTGGGAATCTGAAAAAGAAGTTACGGTCCAATTCTTTTCCACAAGTCTCATAGATCATTTCCAACATAGTTACTATACCCACCCACAAGTGTCATTTTTTGTACTGTAAAGTCTTTCTAACCGAAAATGGTGTTAGATGTTTCTTTCATGGGTTCTTCATAAAAGAATCTCCATTTTGTACACACCAGCACATAGTACTAGATATGTTTGAGAATCTCTGTGTGGATGTCCTTCCAAGGTTACCCGAAAGCAATGATTCCTAACATTTTACTTTCTTTATGTCACATAATAATTGTAAGGATTCTAATACCCTTGCACGGGACTATCAAATCCTTCTTTTTCGGACGATTTCCTTGCAAGGATAATTGATACGAAGGAATCTTACTTTTGAAGCCATGGATTTCACTGGGGAAGATTTTTCTCAAGGAATTGGCTGTATAAAGAAGAGGAATGCCCAGATGAAGGCATTCAGGTCAAGTCTAGAGTAAGGATCTAAGAAGCCTGTGTCTCTATGGGCGAGAATAGAGAAGAACCTAAAGTGGCTGGATCTTTTAGGATGAGTGTTTGTGTCTGTGTCGATCTTTAGACTAAGTCTACTTTGTGTGCCAGGTAGCCTACAAATTTATCTTGCTATGCAAGGATATTTATCTGTTAAATGCCACAATAGTCAATCTCAGTAAGGATCATGTTGTCATTCTAAATCTTGTAATTTCTCGGAAGAGAGATGACTCTTTGAGTGTTCTTGTAATTACCAATTTTATATCAGTAATAAAAATAACATAATGAATTCCATTCTTTAATAATTTCGTACATACATTTCTATTAAGAAAAATAAAATTATTTGTCTTCTCGTGTGGCCCGATTTTCATTTCTTTGACCTTCCTGGCATTGAAGCCCATATAGGCTTCCACAAATTTTGGCTTGTCTATTTTCAAGCACACTCACTTTCTTCTTTCCCTCATAATTTACATAAAATAATTTTATACATGATGGAAATCAAATTAGTTTCAGATCCAAGAATCTCTAAGATCCAAAAAAATTCAACTAGACCCTGTAACTTAGGACTTTTTATCTCCTCAATCTACCACTAATCGAACGGTCCTTCATTCTCTCTAACCCACTCAATATTCTCGAAATCTCTTTTAAGGAGAATATTTCATTACAATATTCCTCACAGCCATATAATTCTCATAAAAGCATTGGTTTATACAAAATAAAGAATGAAATCAATCTTAAGAAACCAACTCCCTCGGTAACTGGTTTGACTCTCTTGGTTAAATGACACAATAAAAATGAAGAGCTTATGCTCCTGCATGAATTTCATTTAATGGAAAATTGACAGATTATAGGACACAATTTTTTTTTTCAAAAACAATCATTAGGAAAACAACATAATTCTCCACAAATTGTTTTTTACTCTGAATCAAGATTCACAACCCTTATATGAATTTTGAGAGCTTAAATTCGATAAAAGAGTAAAAGTTTGAAATTTCATGGCCACATTTTGGCCCAAAAGTGTAACCCATCTTCATGCATTCACCTGATAAACAACATGGAAAAGAAGAGTATTCCTAAAGTTGCTTCAAATTCCAACCAAAACTCCTTGTGGCTTAGACAAGGCTCGTGTAAAGATGCCAAGTGTTGTCTGAAATCATTGGGGTATGAGGAAAAGAAAAATTTACAATATTTTAATAATATTAAAAATAATATTACATGTAAATTTAAGGAGAAAAATGTAATTTGATATAGAATTAGAGGATAAGAGAAAATTAAGATACCATGAAGAGATAATCAACCATAATTTAGTAAATAAAAAATATATATTTGTTTTAACAAGTTTAATGAAGAAAAACAACATTATTAAACTAAAATCAAACTTTAATAAAATCTATAGTGAAAAAAGATATTTGACAATTCATAAAAAAATTAAGAGTCAAAACAAATTGTTATTTTTATGAGACTATAAAAAATTGAAAAGTGAAAATTATCTTTTTTAATATTTTATGTATACTTATCATAAATCTCAACCTTAAAATATTTATAACAATATTAACTTTCCTAAATTAAAATTATGATAATTTAGAAAAATTTATCTTAAACTTTTCCACGAAAAAAAAATAAAAATAAAATTCTATAAACAAATTCTCCCATTTCTTTTTAATTTATATACTTTAATATACATACAGTCAACAACATTCCTATAAAGTAGAGGGGTAATAACATGGAAAATACATTAATTGAACCAGGTGGTTGTGGAATGCGTTCAAATGGTCGGGTGGGAGCCGTGGTGAATGGGCGTGGCGTGTAAGTGAAGGTAATGAGAGTAAATTCTTGCCCATTGCGTTACTTGAATTATAAGTTACTTGATTGTTCTTTAATTGTAATTCATTATAAAGTGGTTTATAGGTGGGCGAAGAAATAACATGGAAAAAGGAATTAGGAATTTAGGGAAAAAACTAAATCTCTGTATTGACCAGGGCAGCATTAGGATGAAGAAGTCACAAATGACGTGTTGGGCCATGTTCTTTGCCGTACGACCAACTAAATTTCAATAAATTTGTTTCCAAACAACCTTTGTGAGTTGCAACTTACAATACCTCACCCTAATCATTAATTTGAAGCCTCATTGAAGAAGGTTTCAAAAGTAGTTATCATTGCGCAACAAAAAGCTTTAGGAATTCAAATAAGAAATTTAATGATAATGAAAGAGAGGTATATGAGATATTTGAAAATAATGAACGAATTGTATTTATTGATGAAACACGTAATGAGAACAAGAGGAGAAATATAATAAGTTACCATATTTGAGAGAATCGAAATCGAGGATGAGGAGTTGTGGCTATATGGCCAAAAAAATGAGTCAAAGTTATAAAACATTTCCATCAATATGCTAATTATAGAAAACGAGCGATTACTATATGGGAAACGAAAAATGATAGAGGTAATTTTATTTCCATATGGGAAATGAATAATGATAGAGGTAATTATATTACAATTTTTTTTAGGGATAATATAGTGGAAATTTTAAAGTTATCCATGTATTTCTCTAGTTTTATCATTAATAAGACAATCCAAGAATTGAAAATTTCTTTAAGGGGAAACATTAGCTTCTTTTAATAATGATAAAATTGTGTGATTGAACATGTGTGTAGGATTACACCCAACCTGGGCCACACCAACCCTTAACATGTCTTGATTTTTTCCCATGGGATTTCGAACCATTGGCATTTTCACCACAAAGTGCCTTAATAGAACACCCCATCACTATCTATTATATGCCTCGTGGGTTAAAAGTTTTTTCAACTATTATCTCACATAAACAATCTAATTTCAAGTAGGAAGAAAAATTCATAAAGAAATACGGTTATTTTAGAATTGTATTCATACTATAAAAATAAAAGGTCAAACAACCATGGTTTTGTAATTGGATTTATCAAAGATGTATGGTAGACCAAGTTGGTTATACCTAAGATTAATTCTATTATAAACTGCTTTCAGTTTACTAATGGTTAAATGGATAATAGGGTCTATTAGTATAGTGTCATTTGTAATCCTTATTAATGGATAAACCTCAACATTATTTAAGCCTAATAAAGGGTTAAGATAATAGTGCTCTTTCTTTCCTCAATTGTTATTATTAGTGGCTAAATATTTGAGTAGAGGGCCTATAAGAAGCTAGAAGAAATGAGTAAATCGTTGTTATCATGATTGAAAGAACAATTTTTCTAACTCATTTGTTATTTGTTTATGATAGTTTACCATATAGTAATGGTTCTATAAGGCAAGTGAAGAATTTTAAGGATGAAAAATAAATATTTAGAAGTAAGTTCTTTGTTACATGTTGTAGCAGCTACAACCACCCTCCAAAATTTTTGCTTGCATGCAAATTTTGGAGCCTACCTTAGATACTGTGCTCGATCATCCTTGGTCACTTACTGGTAAGCTGATGATTTCAAGCTTCCCTCCTTGATCCTAAGAGTTGTCCGTGGTCTCATCTTTATGCAGCATGTGTAATTTTCAGGCATAGGGGTTGTTGTTTTTCATGCAAAGGGAATGTTGTTTTGCTTCAAGGGAATTTTGTGTGTATGAGTGGTTGTCATCACATAAATAGGTTGCATTCTCACTTCACACACTCTTGTCATGAAGGTTGTTGCATCAAGCAAAGTATGTCTTATGCATTCCGGATGGTCTATGTCGTGTCACTAAGTGTCCCTGTGTGATCACAGTCAAGTCCTATCAATGTTTACATATGTTTCATAGATCTCACACTTATCCATTTTCTCGAACAACCTAGCCTCATCTAACTTCTGGGAACTATGTGCTTTGCTTATGCAACCTTCAAGATTCCTCCCTTGCCTGATGAAACCCTACAGTGCGCAGAGACCCAACTTCCCTTGCCTGCTGAAACCCCGCAGCCCACAGAGAGTCCAGCTAGCACTGCTCTCAAAAAATGCACAGAGCAGTCAGGCAGCGAGCACTGCTCTCCAGAAATGCGTACAACAGTCCAACTACACTGCAATAAAAAATTTCACAGAGTTGTCCTCCCAGGACCCCCATCCCGTAACAGTGTCTTGTGCCTCAAAACTGCACAGTGTTGTCCAAGCTGCCTACCTGTCTTGCATGTATAAACTACGCAGATGAGCCTCCCAAGGCCTCTTTTCGGTTTAAGTCACTTTTCGCTAAAATTGCATAGATCTACCTCTCAGTGACTACAAGAAAAGTTGATATGTTGAAATCGCTTCCAAGGACTTGAGGAGAAGGACAATGGAACCAAGTAATGGAAAACATTAGGGCCACATGAAAACTTCGTAAGATGCATGATCATCTTGAGGGTAAGTATGGTAAGTAAAGAACAACTTTCAAAGTACACCTCTTAGTTGAGTTTGCAGGACTACTTGTCATTGTCATATCATCCTGTCCTCAGTAACATGCATGTGCGCAAACACAAAAAGTCATTTTATGTGTTTCTTCTATATGTCTTGCTTCCTTTTCACTTGCTTCACCAACTATCATCTTTGGCATGTTGATTGCTATGTCACGCTTATGACCTCATTCTAGTGATGTTGAAAGTTGTGTTTGAGTTGTGCTCGCTCTGTATGTTATCACCCAGGTTGTTCCCTATGACTCCTTAGGGAATACGGCCGGGGTAACCACTAACCAGTCTTTGGGCTACAGCTTCTAGCCCAGCTGTAGTCAGAGAGGGCTCTCTCTTGTAAGGTTTGTCACTGTTTTCAGCGAAGGTTTTAGGCTAGTTATGAGATGTGTTTTTTGGTTGTTTCTGTGTTTGGTTGGGAGGATGCTTCTGACTTCTTTAAAGTTTATCTGCAGGTGAGATTAATCCATTGGGCAATGGGGTCTTGGATAGTTTTTCTCTTGAGGCTTTGATTTTGGTGAGGTGTAGCTACAGGGCCTGTGTGTATTCCATGAAACAAAATGTAAATAATGAAAGTGAAGTGAAAACAACCAGCAAAGAGCAATTAAGATTTCTTTACTTAAGCTGTATATTGTGAAAGAGGCTTGTTATCTAGGAGCAATTACTTGAATTCCTAAAACAACAATGCAGTGTGATGATATAGTATTAAAGGTAGCAGTTAAGAATTACGCTTTAAATACTTTATCAGAAGAAAACATATAAGATAGCTTAGATTGAGTTCAGGGTAGCCAATGACCAAATCCTGAGGCTATTCTTTCTCCTTGCTACCTAGACATTCAAGCATACAGAAAACATGAAAGACACATAAAATAACAATGATCACAGGTGAAATAAAGAGCCATGAGAAAAACTTATTGAGCCATGAGATACACAGGAATCCTGCAACTTTGAGCCACACACCATCAGGAGATCAAGAGACAAACATCTTTGAAGAAATCCCATTGCCTTTTGTATTAACTGTCTGAGAGTTTACAATATCAGTATAACAGAGAAGAAAGAGATTTCTTACATCCGGAGTCCAACCCCTCTAAACAAACACGAGGGGGAATATATAGAGGTTACATACAAAAATATCTCAGATATGGAGTCATCTGAGAGGAAAATATCTCTTACACTTGTACAGGAGAGTAGATGAGAAGTAATTGTAAACATAAATGCCTCTTAAAGGCCTTGAACCGATGTCAGGATAGATTTTTGACCTTTGGGTACTGCGGAGTTAACTGCGCGGCTTTATCATAAATGTAGCATTGAAGTGCTTTGTTACTCTGATTTTTTGTATCTTCTTGACCCTGCCACCTGTACCTGCTAATGCTGCTGTTGATGCCGAGTACCTGTGCTGAGTTGGCTCAACGTCTTTATGCTTGCTGTCATGGCTTTGTCCACCTGTAGATGCAATATGTGCTGTATGGCTGAAAAAAAGTTTAATTCCTCAACTTTGGTTCAAAAGTAGCTTTATTAGGTCCTGCCATGTGTCTTGAGGGGGAAGCTGATGCCTCAAAATTGACCCTAAGGTCTCATCAGCTTCTGTGTACTTATAGAAATGAGGAGGCTCATCAAATAGATGTGTTACTTCATTTTTAATAAAAAATAAATTATCTAATTTTTCAAAAAGAGCCTGTCCTGTTAATGGGCCTGCTGAAGATGACCTAGGAGCCTCAGCAATTTGAATTGCTGCAAAAGTTCTTACTCTTTTGATGTATTTCTCATGAGAGAGAAGCTTCCCTAATTCTTCCAAGTTGGGAAGCCCTTTGTCCTGCAGGGCTGTGAACCTATTCTGGAACTTATTTATATCTGCCTGTATATCATGGATTTTCCTGTCCAATGTCTGAATTAGGTTCTTCATTGTTGTGGTTCTTTTGATTAGGGAAATGGTTTCAGTTCTATTAGCAATTCCCATTTTTATTAGCTGAGAACCAGTCCTGTAATTTAGGACTTCAATCATCCTGGGGGCAAGGTCTGCCATGTTGCCAAGTGCGTTTCTTGCTCTGTGCAGTTTTTTCTTTGCCCTGCCAATGAGTCCTATTTGTTCATATATAGCATCAATGTACTCCCACTGGTTAGTGATTAATTGTCCAATGGCAGTCCAAATCACTTGCTTGATCTCTGCTGTCGATTTCTCAGAAATTGAGCTGCTTTTCTAGCTCTGCAATTGTCTTTTTTTTAGGGCTTTTTTCTTCCCTCTCCCTCTCAGCCACATTTTGCTTAGACTTATCA